>RJWM01001500.1:0-153939 GCA_004363535.1 Dasyprocta punctata | reverse complement strand
AATATATTTTACTCATACAATTGCAGTACCTGTTTAAGTTTCAAATTCAGTAGGGCAAAATCTGCAGGTGTTTAATTCTCCAGTTTTATATTTTTTCATGAAAAATGAAAATCAAAATTTCTAATGTTGCAGCTTGCAGCAAAACATTATTTTTTTCTCTTTCCTATAAGTCTAAGTGAAATCAAGTTCAAATACTCTATTACAGATAATCCTTGCCAATTTTAATGTCCAGTTTTCCAATAAAACATGAACCAGAAAAAGTCAATATGTTTGCAAATGTGATTCCAAATTTTGCCCTTAGGTATTTTAACTAAGTTTCCACTTGCTTCAGTGGAGTGATAGAAAATAGATCTGAGGAAAGAATGTGACCTGTGAAATTTTAAATGATTGTCAAGTAGGTAGGGTAGGTAAAATATTTCTTATGCTTGTGATTATATAGTACCTGTAGAATTTTCAAAAGGAAGACATTTAAAACCTCCTAACATAGCAAAGTTCAATTAAGAAGTTTGCATTGAACCAACTTTGAAGAGTTGTATTTTAAATAAAATATTTTTATTCATTCATTCACATACTATATCATACTTACTCATACCAGTGTCTTTCTTTTTTTAAATTTTTTTTTATTTTGAAGAGAATAAAACTGAAAGAAATAAAGCAGGATAGACACAATCAAAACAAAACAATGAATGTGATACAAACTTCAAAACAAGATAAAAGGAAACCAACAATGGTTACTGTGATGCCTCTTACTATCTTCAAAATAACTTCCTATACCATCAGGCACAGTAAAATCAAACAAAACAGAACAGAATAAAACCAGTCAATACAAAACAATGAAAGCAATACAGGACTTCAAAACAAGACAGTAGGAATACAACAGTGGCTACCATAATGCATCTTCTTATCTTCAAAGTAGCTGCTTATACTATCAAACATAATAAAATCAAACAAAACAAAATAGAATAAAATCAATCAAAAGAAAACAAGTAAAGCAATACAGGGCTTTGAAACAAGATAATAGAAAATCAATAATGGTTACCATAATGTATTTTGTTATCTTTGAAATAGCTGTCCATGCCATCAAATACAATAAAATTAGACAAACCAAAACAGAATAAAACCAAACTAAACAGAACAATGAAAACAATACAGGATTCAAATCACAATAATAGATTAACAATGGCCATTGCCTTCCCTTTTTAGACATTTCCTCCCCTTTCAATTTCACAATACGTGTTGTGTATTTTGAATCCCGCTAAGTCCTTTAGTTTTTTATAGTAGGGAGACAACACAATGTTCACCCATATGACTATGAATCATTTCATCCATGAGCATGATCTCAAATTGCATCCATTTGCCTACAAGAGCCTCAAGGTTATTTTTCTTTATAGTTGAGTAGCTTTCCATTGTATAAAAATGCCATGTCTTTCTTGTCCACTCTGCAGCTAATGGGCAAGCTGCCCCCACTTCTTTCTGGTTCCATGTCCCAAAGAGCATTGTTCTCTCTCCTTTGACTTTCAGTCTATGAACCCCCTTTTGAGTTAAATGTGTTTCTTGGATAAAGCATGTTGATGGATCTTGTCTCCTGATCCACTCTGCCTCTGTTTTTTTCATTGGTGAATTGAGGCCATCTACATTAATGGTTATGGTCAACATGCACTGCCTCATCTATGCCATGCTATTTTCCTGCCATTGGCTACCTACTTTTCCCCTCCATTCAGTTATCTGCCCTGCTCAGTGATACCCCTCTGCACTGTTCTTGGAACCGTGGTCATTTTTATCTCTCTCTAGAATGTCCTTCAGTATTCTTTGTAGGGTTGATTTAGTGGTCATGAATTCCTTCAGTTGTTCTTTGTCGTGGAAGTATCTTGTTTCTCCATTAATTTTGAAAGATAAGTTTGCAGGGTACCTAAATCTGGGTTGGAAGTTGTTTTCTTTCAGGACTTGAAATACTTCACTCTAAGCTCTTCTTGACTTGTTGGTTTTTGTTGAGAAGTCTATCAATATTCTGATGGGCTTTCCTTTATAGGTGATCTGTTTCTTTTCTCTAACAGCTTTTAATATTCTGTTCTTATGTTGAATTTCTGGCATCTTGATTATTGTATGTCTGGGTGTAGATTTATTTTGGTTATGGCTAGCTGGAGTTCTGTATGCCTCACTTAGCTGTATATTACATCCTTTTCACATTTTTTGGAAGTTCTCTGCTATTACTTCTATAAATAGAATTTTAATGAAATTTGTGTTGACCCCTGCTTTTTCACTGACACCTATTATTCTTAAACTATTTTGTTTTGCACCATCTTGCAGCTATTGGATTGTTATTTCCTGGTTCCTTGTTATTTTTAAGAGATCTTTCCTGTCATAATAGCAAGCTGCACACCTGTCTTCCAGGTCTGAAAGTCTTTCTTCAGTTTCTTTCAAGCAGTTTTGTCAACTTTCATTGGAGTTTTTAATTTTCTGGATATCTCTTCAATCTGTTTGATGCATTCTAAATCTCTCTTATATTGTCCATTCATGGTTTCCCTCGTTTTCCTATGCTCTCTATTTTTTTTTTTTTTTGGCCTGTATCTTCTTTAGAGTTGCTTAGAAATTCTTTAATCAGGTTTTTCATTTCTTTTACCTGAGATTAGTATTTCTGTTCTGATTTCTTTTATAACCTGATGAAGTTGTCTCTTTACTTCAGTTGCCATCACTTCAGAAACTTCAGGTGTGCAACTCCCGATCTCTTCCATGTTTTCATCTCCTGGACTTGCTCTGCTTGGGTTGGAGGCCAGGGACTGCCTTTTGCTTCTTCATCTTGACATTTTTTTGGTTCTTCCAAACAAGTGGTTAGTGGGGTCCTAGGCACTTCCCACATTCTCTACAATTTCTCCTGAGCATGACTGGTTCTTCTGGGTTCTTCTGGCCAGTGCTGGCTATGGATAACCAATGGTGGCCACTGGGTGTGCTTGTGCAGGGCTGGCTGCTTTTTTCCCAGCCTGTGCTGGCTACCTGGGGTGGAAGTGTCCTGATGGCTGCTGGAGTTCATATGGGCGCAGGGCCTGCCTCTGCCTCCCAGCCTGAGCTGGTTACTGGCAGGCAGTGTCTCCCAATGGCTGCTAGAGTGCACAAAGAGGCCACCAGTATCTTTCTTATATGTGATGAAAATTTTCTAGCCCAATAATATTCCATATGACAATTAGTCTTAATATAAAAACTGAAACAGTTTCAAGTATAAACTAATATACAATATAAAATAACCATTTTGTTCAGTGGAATACATTTAGTTGCCAGCATGATATCCTAACAGTGGTTCTACAGAAAATAGAGATAAATAAATATAGGTTACACTTAAAACTCTGAAAAATCCAACATATACATTCTAGCAGGAATTAATTTTTCACCACATTCAAAAATGAAAAATTCAATTTAGACCTTCATTGGCACAACCTCAATATGTTTAATTATTCTAATTCTCCTAGAAATAGTTTTGTCAGCATTTATGCTTGACATACTGACTTTTTTATCAGCTATCTTTATTTTAGATTCTTTCATTATATTGCTTCTCCCATTTCACTGAGACTACATATAGTTTGGAATCTAAGGCCACACTTTTACTCTAGCTTCTTTTTGCTTGAATAAAATGTAGACATAACTGCTTGATTAGCATTCTTAAAATATTTTGATACTTCTTTTTTCTAATGGCATGATCTATTATCAACTTTCTCTTCACTGAGACACAATACCTGATACCCACAACCTGAAGGAGGAAAAGCTTAATTTGGGTCATGGTTTTGGGATGCTTAGTCCATAGTCTGCTGGTTCTACAGCAGAAACATCATGGTGGAACAAACCTGCTCATTTCATGGATGCAGGAAATCAGTGCCAGAAAAGAAGGGCTAAGGAACCAGATATGTGCTTCCAAGCCCATGCCTCCATGACTCACCCAGACATACCAACTAGCATGTTTCATCAGTTATCTCAGGTGGATGCCAAAGCCAATAAGCTGATATTCCACCCTGACCACCACATTTCAATAGCTCCTCATACCAGTTTGGTACTCCCAGATTCTGAAATCAAGACTGCCTACAAACTGGCTGCATCCTACTCTTTCTACTATTCTTTTAGAATCCTTCTCCAAGCAAACTCACATATTCTAACATACCCTGCTGAAAGCCACATTCACAGTTGTTTCATTGCCAGAAATATGTTCTTCATTGTTTTCTTACTTAACTACTACCATTCTTTGCAGTCTAACCCATGCTTTATCTTTTTTATGCTATTATTTCTGGTTACCTCCATTGGAAGTGATATTTCCTGTTCTATATATTCATAATTTATGCTGTCCTTTCATTCATTTGGCCCTTAAAAAAACCACTGTTACATAATTTTAGATACTAAAAGAGAAACAGAACACATAGGTTTGGGTGAATCTTCTCGTTAGCACCACCAGGCAGAAGAAGGCAATCAAAGAAAATTTTAAAACTGATAGACAATGAGGAAAAAGAAAACCCTACCTTTTAAGCCATCTGTAATTCAAACATAAAAGCAAGTGATGGTATTTTCTTTTGTTTTTAATTTTTTTTTACATTTTCATATATTTTCTTTTGTTTTTAATTTTTTTGACATTTTCATATATATATATATACATATATATATGACTTCATGACATTTATTACCCAAAACTCTGAAAAATCCAACATATACATTCTAGCAGGAAGAAAAATAAAACTATGTTAATCTAATAATATAAAAAGATAACCAAAATATAAGTAAATTTATATACTTACTGGTAATAAAATCCAAACTCTCTTAATCATCAATCTACATGTACAATTATAACTATTGTTGTTATGGCAAGTGGATAGAATATGTCTATGAGGAGGCACTAAAGGGAAGCAGAGATGTATAAAAACATTATAATGCTTGAAATCTTGGTCTAATTAGCTCTCAAAACTGTGAGAAAAAAAGTTTAGACATGTATGGTGAAAATTTTAGGATGCTCAGAAGTAGAAAATGAAAAACATCAATGAAAGAAAATAAAAGTAAAATGACATTTAAAATAAGAGGAAAAAAGTCAAAATATAAAAGTAATTACAATTGATTGCTTTAAAACAATCTATAAAAGTTGGAAGGACTAAAAAGAACACTGCTCAATGTACTCGTTATTGAGAAGGAACAATTAATACTCATATGATTAAATCAATCTTGCATGTCTATATCTGTTAACGTAAGAAACCATTTTAAAGATAACGATGCGCAAATTGCAACCATTGTCAAGCTTCTATCTTCCGGTTTTGTAAACCTGCAATGTTGTGTATTTACTCTAGTTGTTTGCTTGTCTCTTTTGCTTGTTGTTTTTACTATATATGTCGTTTTTTTTTTTGTTGTTGTTGTTGTTGTAAAAAAAAAAAAAGTTGGAAGGAATGCAAATGTCCATTAAAGAATGAAGAAAAAATAATTTAATATATACCTTTAAAGGGGAGAAACTCAAAAGAAATGTCCTTCATATGAAAATAGATGTAAAACAGCAGTCCAGAGCAAATTTTCTTGACAATCAAACAATGCTATAATCATTAAGAGCTCAAATTCAAAGCATGACTGCATTTGAATTTGGCAAAATCACTTCTTAGATATTGAATTTGTACCTCTGGCATCATGGAGTGAAAAAGTAACTGTGATCTGCTTCCTTATTCTTTATCTGTTTGATAAAGACATCTTTACTCCCCCGACATCTAAATTCTCATACGAGACTCTCTTCATGCAGCAAGCAAAGCACAGAGGCAGGGAAATTCTCCTTATGTAATTATGTTCTGACTGGTTTAGTTCAAGGCCAGTTTTCTTAAGGACTGATTCAGCTTTATATTAGTTGCATCTGTCACAAACAGACCAGCCCTTCGATCCCTGGAGGAACACCTTTATTTCTGACCACAGTCATGCTAGCTTCTCCTGTCACTAAGCATCTCAGGTTGGATGCATTACCACGTGGGTGAGGGCCACCTGGACCGTCCCATTCTTTTGGGTTCACTCTTCCAAGTGAAGGCATAGGAGATCGCTGCAATGTTTCAGAATTCAAAAGCTCACACAAAAATGGAGCATTGATGTGATCCATCCAGATTCAACCTTTGGACCCATGCATACTGCACCCTCAGCCCTTTATGACCAGCAAAGGAAAAGATAGCTGTTTTTCAGTCTTCAATTAAGAACTTGACTCTAGTGATTATTTTTCTCTATGCTGTTATTTTCAATAGGTACATAACTTTCATTTCCTCCAAAAGTTTGGATAGCAAATCAGACATTGTGATTCTAAACACCTAAATACTTTCTAGCAAGCATTGTGTTTCCTCACATTTCCTCTCATATGTCTTATTGGTAAAGACTGTCAAAGCAGCTTAGAGTCAAACTGGTAATCTTATGTCAAGCACCAGGCTCTGTTTGAACTTGACTTTGGAAAGATTAGTAACTTTGTTCTCAACAAAAACATGTCTCCACTGCTAGCCTTGCACTATATGGTAACATTGATGGACCACAGAGATCAGTCCAAAGGCCAGGTGTGTTAGCACATGACTATAATCCCAGGAGCCTGAGGCAGGAGGATCCCTGTGTGTTCGAGGTCGACCTGGGCTACAAAATCAGTTCAAGGCCTGTCTCAAAAAGGAAAAAAAAAAAAAAAATAAGAAGTCACTCCACTACTGACTACTGCAATTTGAAGTGATTGCGCCTAATTTTAACATCCATAATTTTGAAGTAAAAATGCTTTATACCATCATACAACCTTGGTATTTAAAAAACAAAAACTTTAAAATTACTAAGAGAAAATATATAAGGCAATCTCATGAGAATGATGTAGAAAAATCCTCGTTAAGGAATAAAAATGTTTAAAAATGTTAAATTTTTTTAAAAAATAGAAATGTTAAAATCTAATATGGAAGAGCATGCAAAATTTTTAAAAATTTTAGTAATTCAATAAAAGAGTAAAACATTGAAAGAGAAGCTATGGACTAAAATATTTTCAATGTATATAGCACTAAGAAAAAGAAAAGTACCTGAAAGAAAATGCACAAAATATAATTAATAGAAGTCTCAATTAAAAACATGTTTAATGTCTATAACAAATAGGGAAAGACAAATTTACGCAACAATGAGATGACACTTTGAATCCCACCAGCTGGACAAAAATTATAAAAACTGAGTATGTCCCCAAATATTGCTGAGCAGCAAGAAATTAGGAACTCTCAAATGCTGTTTATGTAAGTGAAAACACAAAGGGCCACTTTGGGGAAAAATTAAACAGTATCTATTCAACCTAAAAATGAACATTGTCTTTCATTCAGTAATTCTCCTTGAGGTTTTCAAATCTAGCAGAAACATTAGCACTTATATTCAAGGACAATATTTCCAAAGTATTTCCTGTAATTGCAATGACAAATTCTCCCCAGCAGACAGATAGAAAAACAAAATATGGTACAGTATTGTCATAGATGGACATGACAATTAAAATGAATAAACCAGATCTAAATGTCTCAAGGTGGGCAGGTTTCAAACACATAACATTAAGTGAGAAAAATGAGTTCTATAATTGTTTACACAACATGATACTTATGTGAAAAATAACAAAGCACACTGAACCATGACACACACTTTTATAATGACATAAATATACGTCAGACATTTAAAAAGTCTGAACCTTTCAAAGGTGGAGAGAAAAAAAGATCTGAGAAAGATCTAACTACATTAAAAACATACAAATCTGTTTATCTAAGTGAAAGGGCAATGATAAGCGTTAGATGGTTTTTTCAAAAGGACTTTGGCTTTAGCCATGATATTCCAGTTTTTTAGAAGAAAACTTTGATATTACTTGTGTACTTCAAAAGTCGAATGAAGGAAAACTTGAAGTAAAATAGTAAAATTTAAAAGGTATGAAACTAAAAATGAAAAGCAAAGCATCCAGTTCAACACTAAAAAATTATTAAATGTCTTATAACATCAGTCTTTTCCTTTACTAAATTAAGGTGGATGTGCGTGCGTGTGCGTGTGTGTGTACTAAATGAGTCATTTGTAACACAGAAAGCACTGTTTGCTTTTGGTAGGTACTGAAAAAAAAAATCTACCATGCTTCCCTTTTCATTCAATGAAACAAAGCAAGTATAAAATGTTTAAGCCCCCCCCCTTTTTTTTTAATAACAGTGTTCTTAAAGTTTGGGTTCACAGTTCCTTTCAGTCTGAGAAACACTTGACCAAGAGGATGGGAAAGAACCCATTGCCTAAGTTCAAACAAGTTTCATTGACCTGTGGATAGCCTTGCCTTCCCTTTAAAACTCGTTTGACAGTTTTAACATCCTTGGAATTCTAGTCAAAGGAACTGAAACATTATTCATTAATTACCTTAGGAAACTAGAGAAAAGCAAAGGTCTTTGGAAAAAAAAACCTTTTTTTTCTTTTTGTTTCTTTGACAAATATTTCTAGACATAGTAAAATTAAATATCCCATTGTAAAAAGATGAAGTACCCCCAGTTGGGATATTACTTTCTGAATAATCCTGTGGATATTCCGTTTGAGGACCAAACCATAACTCACTCTTGGAGGTTTGTTAACATCGTAAACTGCCAGAGTGGAGTTTTATGAAGGATAGGAGGACCTCAGACTGAACTCGCCCAATTAAACAGACTAAATTCTAGCTGCGAATTCAGGCTAGAATCATGCATTATTGTTTTACTAGAGAATAAATATAAATTTACCAATGCAGTGAAGTTTGCAGCTGGTGAAAGTCTATGATTTTCCCAATGGAAACATTTATTTATTTAACTCTGATTATGAAGTTAAAAAGGGTTCTAATACATCTAAGGCCAAAAAAAAAAAAAAAAAAAACGGGGAGAAAGAAAACATCTGTAACTGAGAGAAAAACATTTGGGACTAAATTTATTCTCAGTTATTTGTGAACTATTTTAATTTGAGTTGGATACACGTACTTGAGATGTATATTTTCATAGGGTAATAAAACGTACCTTAAAAGAACAAGGTACTAGCATTCAAGTAACAACAGATATAACGTGTCTAGGAAAACAGGGCCTTGCCATATTTACCAACTATGTTCAAATTTAATGATTGATGGAAGATGAATATTTTTGGTTTAAAGTGATTCTTAGTTTTTAAAAAAATATCACCTTAGCCTGTCCTGATTTTTGTAACAAAATATCATTAATTCAGGTGACTTATAAATAAGAGAAATTTATTTCTCCTAGTTCTTGAGGCTGGGAAGTCCAAAATCAAGATGCAACAAATTTTGTGAAAGCCTGCTTTCTAGTTCCTACACAACACATATAGTCGGGTGGTCAAATGGTGTGTGTGCGTGTGTGTGTTGGGGGGGCCAGGTCTCTTTCAGAAGGGCACTAATCTCATTCATGAGGGCTTTGCTCATGTGACCTAATGAACTCTCAAAGGCCCCATCTCCTAGCTAGCGCTAACTCCTTGGGAATTAAGATTTCCATATGTAAATTGGGTATAGGGGCACAAATGCGCAAATCATAACAAAAATAGAGATAATGATTTCCAACACTGCAAAACATAATAATAATAATGAGAATAATCTGAAGATAAAGAGAAAAAATATTTATGTAGAATTTTACGATTTCAGATGAGAATGGAAGAAACAGAGCAGGTATTATTTATGATGTGCATTGCTTTAACTTGATTAGTCTTTGCTTCTAAAAGTAGTCATTTTCCTCAAATAGAAATTTAGAGTATCATAAAGTTATTAACCTTTTACCATGTGATACTATATATTTATTTATTTATTTATTCTTTATTTATTTAAGAGAAAAAAAGAGACACATATAACAAAGACAAAAAGCAAAAGAGACAAATGACTAGAGTAAATACACAACAGTAACATTGCAGGTTTACAAAACAGGATAGAAATTTGACAATGGTTGCAATATTGCATATCGTTGTCTTCAAAATGGTTGTTTACATTAATAGATATAGATGTAAAATTGATCTAATCATATGAGTGTTAATTGTTCTTTATCAATAATGAATACATTCAGCAGTGTGTTCATTTTAGTTATCTTACATATACATATATACAGATTTATATCTTCTCCTTTTCCCTTCCCTCTTTCCCCCTTTTACCTTCCCAGTTACTTTTGCTCTTTGAGCTGTTTTTTACCCTTACCTAGTATTTATTATAGATTTTGGATCATATATACATTTTCCATTTCTTATACTAGGGAGACAATATGGTATTTACACATGTGGGTTTGATTTATCTCACTTATGAGTATGGTCTCAAGTCGTGACCATTTACTTATAAAAGTCTCAATGCAATCTTTCTTAATAGCTGAGTAGTACTCCATTGTATAAAAATACCACATCTTTTTTATCCATTCTTTGATTCATGGGCACTTGGGTTGTTTCCAAGATCTGGCTATTACAAATTGGATTGCTATGAACATGGGTGCACAGATATCACTGTGGTATGATGTTTAAAAATATGTCATCATCATTGTGTAGTAATAGCAGCATGATCTAAGTGTGTTATAAGACTTACCTGCAAGGAGAGTCCAATAAAACTAAAATTTGTAAATTGACATTGCATTAAGGATTCTTAATGCATATGTAATAAAATTTGGTATTAATATCTGTACAAATAAAACTACTTTTAATATTCTTTCCCTTAGATTATATAAGAATAAATAGAAAAAAAATCTTCAAAACTCACTTCAATCTCTTGGGAATGACAGAAATTCTTTCTCATTGTTTCAGTGCTGTAATCCCCAGAAAGGCCTGAGACCAGATAGAATAGACAGACACATTTTCTAAAAAAATTGCAAAGTTGGGGCTCTACTAGCAGATCTGTCTCTCATGCACATGTGTGCATAAAAACACACCATTCATTTGCTCCAACAGAATTGCAAAATTAAAAACAGGCAAGAAAAAAAAATTGACAGGCATTCTCAGATGCTGTTATAATCAAACTGAATTACCCATTGATAAATAACCTCCTTTCAGGAAAGAAATTTACAAATCCTGATAGATAGGACACCTGGGCCTGAAATCAGAGCAAATTCTATCACCTGGCAAAGCCTGGTGACACTGTATACTGCCCGGGTCTTTTCCCTATGGCTCAACTCCTGCCAGTGTAGTGCCCACTGTTTCCAGTCTTATTTACTACCACCCCACTCCAGGATCCCTATCTATCTATGCAGCTGACCTCATAGCTTTTCCAAATAGACCCTGTATGTGTTCATTCCCCCAAACCTCCCCAACCGATGCACGGGCTCTTCTTTTCTCAAACAGAAATGTCCTGCTTTTAGTATTCTGCTTACTAGTTTCTCTTGTTCTTATGACTCCCGAATTGAGACAAAACAGGAAAAAGTCTCTCCCTGCACATCCTCTGTATACCCTCTGTTAAGCTTTCTTTGTTCATTCCAGAGAAGTTATCTTTACATGATCTATCATTTACCTTTTTCTATTTCATTTTTAGTCTGTCTAGAATTGATTTATAACCCTGGAATTTCATTTTAAGTACTTTTCTTCTGAATAATGGTAAATAACTGAGAGAAGAAGACTAGGAATGAGAGTCTACCTTACTGAAATTTCATATCTACTACAGCTGCAGAATAAGAGAAATGAGCCAGTAAGTCCCTAAGATCCCTTCAAATTCTAAAACTCAATGACTATAACATGTCAGTGTAATCAACAAGTTCTTGTTTCTTAATTTCATATTATTAAGACATTGTATAAACTATTAGGACTGCTCTCACAAAGTACCTCAAATAGGAGCAAGGAGTGGACATGGGGAGACTTCAGCCACAGAAATGTGTTGTTTCTAGGGTCTAGACCTGAAGCCTGAGAGCAAGGTGTCAACAGGTTTTGTTCCTTAGGGTGTCCCCAAGGAAAATTTGCCCCATGGGTTTTCCCTAGCTTCTGGTGGTTCGGTGAACATCTTCAGTGTTTGTTGGCTTCTGTTGCAACAGCCAGATTTTTACCTCTGTCTACCTCTGTTTTACCTCTGAGTGTTACCTCTGTCTACCTGTGTGTATATCTTCACAGGACTACTTAGAAGGGTAACAGGAATACTGGATTAGAGGTCCACCCTATGCCAGGATGACTTTAGTTTATCTAAATACGCAACAACCTTATCTTCAAGTAAGGTCCCTTTTGGAGGTTCCAGGGCTTAGAAATTCAACATAAGAATTCTGGCGAGATACAATTCAGCCTATACCATTCATTCTTCCAAAGGTGCAAACTAATCTCACCCTGTTGGAATAGGCCACTAAATTCTTGCCAGAAAGCCTAAACCTCTTATCCAACTCTGATTCTATCCTCTGGTTAAATGAAGAATGTGGATGTTGATAACAACACTACATTTTAATGTGCTTTGAACGATTCTCTGAAGCCATAGTTTTCCTGGCTCTGCCAAAAGAAAATTCAGTCAATTCTACATTAGAGTCTGTAATTACTGTATAATTTTCAAGTATTTGCTCCTCAGCTCTCTTATCATTGTCCATGAAAGAGGCAAAAACAACAACAACAGCAACAGAAAAAAAACATGAAAAAATAAACTAGAATCAAATACAACTTTGATAGTTTAATGTAGAGCACCTTCCTGCAAACAAGTACATATACCTACATTCTTCATGACTTGATTATTCACTAACAGCCAGACAAAATACATCATTCTTTTAATCTTCACAGTGATATTGTAAGGAGATAAGATTTACTATTATCCTGGTTTTTCATAAGAGGATGTTGAAAACCAAAATCACATAGAGTATGTGGGAAGGACAGTTTACCTTTAAATCTCTACCCTCAACCATGATTCTATATTAAAAAGTTAATAACTACAATGAATTGCTTGTCTACTTTATAAATTTCAACTTTCAACTACCCTAACTTTCCCTCACTAAGTATAACTGACAGTTGGCCATAATCACCTGCCACAAAAGAATGTAGTAAAAACAATACAGTAAGAAATATTTTTAAACACATTGAAGGCCATTTATAAAACCCTGCCCATCAATAGGGGTATTCACATTTTAAAAACCCATTAACTCTTTCAACCCATAATAATTTGACTACTAATATGGGCTCTGATATTAAGCCCATATCTAATGATGCTTAACTAAAAAGATTCCTTTGAAAACTGGTCCCCCATGAAAACCAAGTGTCAAGTTATATTGCATTTCTTTCTCCAGTCTGATTGCCTTCTTTTAAGCTCTTGGAATTTGCAAAATGCAATCTTTGTGGAGCTAATCTGGTGATGACGATTTGAGAATAGATTTAATCCAAATACACATTTCTTGTGTAATAAATTTAACATTGATGGATTTTTAATAAACTCATTGTGAGAAGACTATGATTCTGTCTTTCATCTCTATTCAAAATCATTTAAGCTCATCTCTAACGTTGTGGATTTCATAAATCCACATAAAGTACTAAACCAAAAGAAAGTTAGCCAACACTCATACTGGTATCTGCCAGTATTCTGACAGCCCTCTGTATTTCTACAAAGCAGAGAAATTTCTGAGGTCAAATTCAGGAAATGCTGTGAAACTCTTACCAAGAGTTGGGACGATTGTTAATGTTTTTTAAGGGGGAAAAATGTGCATTCTGAATCAGATGTGGATTCTGAAAATAAATTTTTCCAAGAATTCTGTATTGGATGATACTATGCACCCCCAAGTCCTCATATACTTTTGATGGGGCTGAGTCTGGTGCTTGTAATTGATTTGTTGTCTAGCACTGGTATTGATTATGTGAGTGCTGCACCCGCCCAGGGTGGAGCTGAGATACAGTGTAAAGGAGGTGGGTCTTCCTCTTGCTCGCTTCCGTCTTCTCTTGCTCACCAGTGTGCCTTGCTGCTTGCAGCAGCCATGAGTGGCAGCCCCGCCATGCCATGCTGCCTTGGAGCCAACTGAGTATGGACTGAAACTCCTAAGAAACTGTAAGAAATAAACCTTTCCTTCCCTAATTTTGGGTGTCAGGTATTTTGTCTCAGCAATGAGTGAAAAGTAACTAAGACAAATTCTAAAGGGCCAAAGAAACTAAATGAAGCCAGTAAGAGAGGCTGACGGGTTATACATAGAGTCCAGTCCAGCCCCACTTGGGTCTCAGAGCTGCTCTCTCTCTTTGAATCCTCGCCCCAAGCCCACACACCACCATCTTCACCCAACCTCCTTTCTTCTAGAGAGAAAATTGCCAGGTGCTTCCATTCCAAACTCCATGCAGCTAGGGTTCTTCCTTTCTCTTGGCTGATCAACCAAACTGCCAGGTTTTCTTCAGGTTTTCTTTACTAAATTTTTCATGTTGGAGTCAAAGAAATTTGTTTAAGAAAACAAATTATTCTCATATACTCTTAAAGACAACTCAAAATTTCAGCTTTACTAACTAAACAACTACTTACACAGTAAATTCATTTTAGTTAGCATTACCTAATTCAGTGAAGTATAAAATAGATATTTGTCTGAATTACCTTGCTGTTTGTAGAAAACTAAAAGATGTCTTACTGTAAATTTGTATTGTAATTGCTGAGGTTGTTGTATAGAGTAAATGAAATGATGACTATGAACCACAGAGATAGCCTAGCATATTCCAAGGGTTCAATAGTTCATTAGTTATTATTCATTCCTAAAGTATGATTATCCCATACAATTTGTGAGTAGGCAAATTAATGGTAGAATATTGGTGATTGAGATTTATGTTTTAATTAGGAATATATGATGGTGAAAGTACCGTACTTTCTTCAAAAATAATGCACATTGTTTACTTGGAGAAAGACCTCAAAGATTTAATTGTGTGTCACAAATTCCTCAGGGAAGAATTGAGAGTGATTGTACATAGTTCAGTGAAAATATATGCAAGTGTAAATAATACATATGAATGAATACAATACAAAAAAAACCCCATAAAACTTGTAGTATTTCCTTGGAAAGGATAGCTTTACATAGATGTGGATAGAAGTGAATGAGGACCCACTAATCCTTCTTTTACATATTGCAGATATGAGAAACACGTACTTCTGGAAGTTGTGGTCAAGACATTGACAAGGTCTGGAAGAGCACCTTAGAGGTGTAGTGCTTATCTAGCATGTGAGAGGCCCTGGGTTCCATCCCCAGTACAACCAAAAGAATTATTTTGACAATCATACTCAAGGTAGGTACTTAATACTTGGCTTAAAAAGATGTTCCTTAAAACTAAACTAAATGAAGAACTATGGATTCTCCACTCTCTGGATCTTTTTGTATTTATAGCCAATGGACTACATTTGTAAGATGATGTGATGACAATATCTGAATTTATAAAATGGAAAGAGTTGCTTACACCCTGTGTCATTCAACTGTTGAAAGTGAGTTTTCTTCAATGAAACCGAGAGAGGTAATGTGAAACTTAAAGCCCTCTGGGTTGAGTGGAACCTTTATTCCTAGTTTTTTGAGGAGTGTAGGCTGGTGCAACACTGATTTCTACAGTGGTTGCACCAACCTACACTCCCACCAACAGTGGAGAAGTGTTCCTTTTTCCCCATAGCCCATCCATCATTTGTTATTGGTTAATTTCTTGATGATAGCCATTCTTTCTGGGATGAGATGGAATCTCAGTGCTGTTTTACCTTGCATTTCTCAAATGATCAATGATGCTGAACTTTTTTCATATGTTTATTTGTCACTTGTATTTCTTCATCTGAGAATTGTGCATTCATCACAGATGCTCATTTAAAATTTAGAAAAAAAAAAGCTTAAAGGTTTCTAATGCTGCCTGGGTCTTCTTCAAGTAACTGAACCATTATATTCCTCAACTCACTAATCAATATTTTAAGGAACCTCTTAGCTGAGTGATAGTTATTGTAAAGGAACCAAAAAGTAAACAACTTTTAGAGTTCATTTTAGTTTTGAATTTCTATTCAAATTTATTTGCTTGTGAAAAACACATAAAAACACTGAGAAAGATAAGGGAAAAATCTCAGTTGACAGTGGTCTTTACTATAAAGGGCAAACTGAAAAAAAAAATAGATTATTAAAATACTCATTGTGAGCTGGGTGTAGTGGTGCACACCTTTAATCCCAACACTCTGGAGGCTGAGGCAGGAGGATTGTTGTGAGTTAGAGACCAACCTGAGCTACAAAGTGAGTTCAAGGCCAGCCTGAACTGCATAGTGAGACCCTGTCTCAAAAAATTGGGCTGGGCCTGCCGGACCAGAGCAGCGCCGGCACGGACCAGGACACAAGTGAACTGCCTTCTGGGGGCCTCCCGTCTTGGGACCCCCGGAGGAGAATGAGAATGGCTCCTTCCGGGGCCCAGCCTGCTGGGCCTGAGGGCACCGGTGCGCGGGCTTGGAATCAGGGACAAACACTCTCCGCTCCCCCCAGTCAGCAACCTGCTGTTTTGGAGGTCTGGCTAAATTGATAGCAGCCAGGGAACATTAAGCGACTATTCGCTAGTATTTTTTCATAGGTTTTGCAGGCCTCTGGTCAGCAACCTGAGCATTTCTCTGCAAGGTGACAGAAGGCAGTGTAGCAAGTATGGGGGATTCTCTTCTGTTTTGCCTTCGAGGCCCACTATGGCTCTCTCTGTTACTATTATTATTAATATTTTCCTTTATTTTCTTCTGTGTCTATTGGTTTTATTCTGTTTTGTTTTTGGTTTCAATTCTACTATCCCTGTTGGAATGATCAGCTATTCTGAAGACAAGATACAGTATAATGGCTATTGTTCTCACATTATCTTTCTTTGAAGTTCTGTAGCAGTTCTCCTGCTTTGTCCTGACTGACTTTGTTTTGTTATGCTCTGTTATGTTCTGTTGGATTTTACTATCTTTAAAATAAAAAAAAAAATTAGGCTGGGAATTTAGCTCAGTGACCTAAGCGCCTGCCTGGCAGGCGCTAAGTTGTGAGTCTGATCCCTGGTACAAAAAAAAAAAAAAAAAAAACCATTATGTTGTACCCTAATATTGTTGTATACTTATTATTGAAGAATGAATCTTCATTGATTAGCTGGTCAAACTCCATGTTCCATAGATAAGAAATTCAGTAGTGAGAAGAATAAGAAACAGTAAAGTCAAAATTTTCTCTCATATTTATGCTTTCCTTTTATTTTAGTGATTGGGAAGATACTGACAAAAAAATCAGAAAAGGAGAATTTGATCCTACTCTTGAAACAGAAATAAAGATCCTCAGATATGCATATTTCTTTCACAATGTAACTATGGGACTATAACTTGTAAAAAACTCTAGGTACTTTTTGACTCAGTCCAAGAGCTGTGTAAGGATGCTCAGCAAACACATACATATTTTCTAACAGAGTTTCAAAGTGTGATTGAAAACTATGGTGAATGCCTAACTTTTATTTATTACAGTAAAAGACACATTGCCATTACTACACTTCAGATACACGTCATTCACTTAAAGCACCTTTCGTTTCATCGCTCTTTCCACTTTCTGAAATCATTCTGAAAATCCTCTTTTGTGAATGTGACTGCCTCGATGTTCTGGATCCATTTAACACATTTCCCTTTCATGAGCATTTTAACTCTGAGGAAGAGCCAGAAGTCTCACTGTCAGATCCAGTGAACAGTGGGTGAGAACTCACCTTCATGTTTTTATGAGCCCGCCTTTCCGCTGGATGTCTCTGCATTTTCTGATCAGACCCTATAAAGACATACAAGAGGATTTGCAGAACTGATGCAGAGAATCTCAAGAACTAAAGGATAAGTATGTTCAAAGTGAAGGTAGAGTATTTTGAGGGAGGATTAACAGAAACATGTGTTTTAATGCACAGTTTTTTGTTTTGTTTTGTTTTGTTTTGTTTTTGTCTTTTTGAAACAGAGTTTTGCTATGCAGTTCAGGCTGGCCTTGAACTCACTGTATAGCCTAGGCTAGTCTCAAGTTCACAGTGATCCTCCTGCCTCAGCCTTCCGAGTGCTGGGATTGCAGGTGTTCACCACCATGCCTGGCACTGTGCAGGTTTTTTTTTTTTTTTTTTTTTGCGGGACCAGGGATTGAACTCAACCTCGCACCTGCCAGGGCAGGTGCTTAAGCCACTGAGCCAAACTCCCAGCCCTGGTTTTTTGAGGCAGGGTCGCACTGTGTAGCTCAGAACGGCCTTGTGCTCACGTTGCAGCCCAAGCCGGGCCTTGAACTCACAATGCTCCTCCTACCTCAGCCTCCCGAGTGCTGGGATTAAAGGTGTGCGCCACCATGCCCGGCTTGTGCAGTTTTTAAAACTAAAACATTCACTGTATTTTTTCATCATCCCTTGTAGGTTTCTATTCATTATTCATTAAAACTACGGAGTAAGGTCAAGAAAATTGCAAAACCTGGAAGGAGCTCCTGGAAGATTTAGGTTAATGTTCAAAGGAACAAAATTGGAGCCAGAAGTTTTGTAAGACAAGTCTTCATTGAGACATGATAAAGAGCAGCTAGCCTCCTTAGGTACAGGTGAGAGAAGGTGAAGCTTTTGGACCAGATTTTGGCTGAGTCTCTATATGTGGTCTGGAAGGTGACGTGACACCTCACTTTATATAAATTGCTTTACAGATCCTGCACTTCCACAGCAAGTGCTCAGTGTGAGGGCACTCCCCTCGGG
The DNA here is from genome assembly GCA_004363535.1 of Dasyprocta punctata. Lineage (NCBI taxonomy): Eukaryota > Metazoa > Chordata > Mammalia > Rodentia > Dasyproctidae > Dasyprocta > Dasyprocta punctata. The sequence goes on along the minus strand of RJWM01001500.1, from coordinate 135,378 downwards.
ACATTAGGAGAGTGAGGATTAAGGCAAGGGTGTGGTACCACTGCAGGGCATAGCAAGGGGAGTTATCCCACGTCCTGTGTACTACATTGCACTTCTCCCTTTTCTCCTTCACAGTCTGGTGTTGATAACAGCAGGACAGTTGGGGATACAAGACCTGGAACGAATTGCATTGACATGAGCTCAACACAAACCACATGTTCACTACTGATTTCGAACTTTGTGTTCCTCAAACGAAATCAAAGACATAATCTACTTTCTTAAACAATTAAATAGACCTTTTGTCAATACTTAAGAAGACCCTTCCACCCTTAGGGAAAATACTACCCCCTCACCAACTCCCAGTTCTATAATGTTATTTTCTTTGCCTTTTGATGATTTGAAAACATACTTTTCCCCCATCTAATGTGTTTTGATCTGCTATAAGTGAATGATTTTTAAAGATAAAAGTTGGTAGCATTTGCTTCTAGAGATTCTTTCAAAACCATTGACTTTAATCAGTATTTCAGTTTAGCCTATTATTTTCTTGAGTCTCAGAAATTGTACCAGTATCATAACTCCCCAACTAAGTTAAATTTAGGTTGCGTCAGATTTGGAAAATTTTGTTCCTGGTCAGTTGGAAAGATGCTTGTTAAGGTAACATTTTGCTGTCAGCTTGATACCAACATGGAAGAGTCTTTGATTAAAATAACTATTCAATTTTCCAGTGTTTTCTCCCATTCTGCTCATGAGTATTTTAAGTAATATTTCATGGAATATTGTCTTTCCTGTCATCCCAGATTTCACAAACCTCGATCAACCTTAAAATTAACTAAACAGAATGTTTAAAGAAACCAAGCTTGTGGGCTCTGGGAAAGGACACAGACTCTGCTGTTTTCACCTGGCTTTTATTTTTAAATAAGCCTGCTCTCATTCATCAAGCTATTTTGCCTCCATTCCAATCCTTAATGATTTCAATTAGAAGGAACTTTTGCTTTCTTTTACTTCATGAATATAGACACTTGGAATAATTAATTACCATCCTCATTATTTCCTTAAATAATATCCCAAATTACAAAGATATTTAGCACAGCAATTCATCATTAAAACACTTTACCCTAAGCTAATTTGCCATTGTAATTCTCCTAGAATGGCTATTATCCTCTCTTTACAAAGGGTGAGCTAAAAGGTTAAGTGAAGAGCTTAAGGCTACTGAATAAGTTAATACCATTTCTGAGAGTGGATCACAGGAATGTCAGGTTCCAGCCTTTAAGCTCCAATTAGAAGAACACATTCATAAGAATGGCTCATGGAAAACTCTGAATAAGGGCACATTTTATTCAGGCACTTTCTCTTCTTTAGAAATGACTAAACAAAATATATATCTGAACTGTTTATTTTTTTCCTGAAAACATACTTGTCAGGAACACTTAAATTATATAGAAATATATGAACACTAAAAGGATAGTCTCACACCATTCAGAGACGATCATTATTAAAATTTCATACTGATCTGTTTTATGTGCATACTTTTTATTTTACAAAGTTGAGAATATTTTGCTGCAATTCATACATTACTTTTTCATTTGTATATACATAATATATACACATATGTATATATATATATATATATATATACACACACAAACACACATCTGTACCTGTCTCTGTGTGTGAATATATTTCCACATCAATTAATCTTTTACTAAATATAAGAAATGCAGAGTCAGAAAAGAACAACACAAGCCAATATGGTGGTATACACATGTAATACCAGCTCTTGGGAGGTTGAAGCAGGGGGATTATAAATTTGAGCCCAGCCTGGGCAGCTCAAGAATTTAGTGAAACCCTGTTTTAAAATAAAGAATTAAAGAAAGGGCTGGGAATGTAATTCAGTGTGAAGGCTCTAGTTTCAGTCCCTACTGCCACCAAAAGAAAAAAAAAATGCAAGGACATAATTTGAGGATGATAGTGAAAGCCTGCAGAAAAGGGATATTGGAACCATGAAGAGAACTGAAGACTTGTTGTAGTCAGGGTTTACAAAGGACAAAATTTAATACAAGACACATAATTTACATGATTATTATATAATATTCAAATACAGAGGAGTGCAGGAGATTTCTCCTTGCACTAGAGACCCAAAATATCCAGCAGAGGTCTGGATCCCACAGCAATCTCCTGCACAAGTTCAAATGGAGGCCTAAAGCCCATTACAAGGTCTCATGCAAGATTGTATCAAGGATCTGCATTGGGAAGGACCAAAGGTCAGTGGTGGAAGTTAGAAAACCTGCCAGTAGGATGAAGGATCTGTGCCAGCAGGCTGAAGGAGCTGCACTAGGGCCAGGAAGTGTTGCTCAAGGTAAAGACTGGAGCTCCCCTGAAGAGAATCGCAGCCATCCTCAGTGACAGCAAGGACCAGAGTTGCTCCAATGATGAGAACAACTGAGTTCATATCAGGAAAGCCAGCATGACAAGCTTCTCCAGAAGAATCAAGTTTTTCTGGCAGATCATCTTCCCCTCCAGTTCTCTTTTTATATTGTTGGCAATGATCCTCAGGTAGGCCATCCACAGCCAGAACTACACTGATTCAGTTCAACTGACTGTTACAAGGTGAAAATTAGTTAATCCCCATACTCTGAATGCTGAGCAAAGGAATTTTGAATTTGACCCGTGAAACTCTCCAACGTGACTATCTCTACTCCTCTCCTGTTGCCAGCGTTTCTGGGGTACTGTGGGCTCCTTGTAGAGATTCTTCCTGGATTCTTCCTGAATAAAGTACTTGACAAGACAACTGAAAAATGTAGTGAGGTTTTACATTTATTAGAGGTGGGAAAAGAAGTATGCTCTGCAGGGTGAACATGGGCCGCTAAGAGAGTGAGAGCACAGAGGCCAGGAGGATAAGGGTCAGCATCTTGTACTCCTGTTCTGATGTCAGACCTAGGCTGTCTTTATCAAAAACTTGCTCAATTTCCCACCAGAAAAACTGAACATAGCACTTTCTGATTGGTACCAGGTGCAGGACTTGGGAACTGTTTTTCTGTTATGCCCTAGACCTCTGTGACTGGCAGGTCATGCCTCTTGCCTGGCTGGCTAACCACACCCTAATCTCCTGCCTCACTGCTGAGTGCAGGACTTCGCCCAGTGCTCACTGAAGAGCCGGAGGAGGACAGCCGTCCCAGCAACGCCGCCGTCTCCCTGTGTCCTCAGCACAGCCCCACAAGCTGAGAGGCTAGCGTCCCGTCTTGGGGATCTAATGTTCATACAGTTGGGACAGTGGGATGGTGGGTAAGAAAAGAATATGAAGTGAGAGGTGATAGTTCACACCTGTAATCCCAGCACCCTGGGAGACTGAGGCAGAAGGATTGCAGATTAGATCCCAAACTGGGAAATTTAGCAAGGCTGTCTCAAATGAATGAGTGAAGGAACGAATGAATGGCGATGTAGCTTAGTGTGAAGGCTGTGGGCTCAATCTCCAGGACTGCTAAATAAGATAAGAAAAAATAAAATAACGAATGCAGAAACAAATGTGCAAGTGAGACTTTAGAATGAGGAAAAGAAATATTTTAAAATTTAAATAGCTGAGGAAAGAGATATGTCCATTTTATAATATATAAATCATACTTCAAAACAAATTTAAAAAGCCACTGAAACCACAAACATCCCCAAATCCAGAAAATAAAAATAGGATGTACTGGACACATTCCTGGAATCATCTCAGCCTCAGTTTTTGGCTTCCCTCTTTTCAGGGTTGTTTTCACTGATAACATTTCATTGATTTAGTGATATGTTTTCTACAGAGACAACATAAAGACAATTTAGACGTTCTTCTAGCATGATTACTAGAAATTTGTTTTTATTTTGGCAAAAGAACCAACATTGCAACAAATTTAGTTTCATAATCTGATCAGCTTTAATTAGCAATTCATGAAACAGGCGGCATCCTATCTGGGGAATAGGCTCTCTGCTGAGCAGACACAACAGTTGGTTTTGTAAGGCAAGTTGAGCAGGAACAAAGATACAGTCTAGTTTACAAAGGGACTGAGCCATGTATGGTGGTTTATGCCTGTAACCCCAGTTCTGTGGGAGATTTTAGGGGTAGTAATGGCAATGTGAGGATTGCAGGTAGAATCCTAGTCTGGAAAGTTAGTAATTTAGGGAGACTGTTACAGAAAAAAAATATTGCTGGGGATATAGCTTGGTGCAAAGTTTATATCCCCAGTACCTCTGCCAAAGAGATCAGTTGACATCAGGTTGCTTTAAGTTTCTTTTCTTGTAAGGTTCAAAGAAGAGGAGACTTTAAACTTTATCGTGCCAACTCAGTTAGATGAGGCTTGAATCTATTGAGCATTGTGAATCTTATATGTTTGGGTACACTGGTTCAATTTACATTTGCATGTGTGTATGTTACCAAGGCTCTACTCTCAAGAATGGATTCATGTTGTTCTTCAGGGATTGTGTGAGTGGTCATGAGAGTGAGTTTTTGGTAAAAAGAATGAGTTTGGCTTATTTCTCTCATATGCATTCTTGCTTGTCATGTAACATCTTAGCCATGCTATGGTACAGCAAGATAGCCCTTATCAAATTGTCTTCTCAGTCTTAGACTTCCCAGCATTAGGATCTATAAGCCAAATAAACTCTATTGTTCATAATTTACTGTTTAATTTAGTAGTATTCTGTTCCACTAGCCTCCGATAAACTAACACATCTGCCCAAAGCAAATAGTACATAGATTAAAAAGTTGGAGAGAAAGGGTTAATGTGTTCTATTATGTGTTTTAACAGATTATTTTCATCCCAGAACTTTGTAATATTTTCTGGTATTTTGTGTACAGAATCATTAAATACCAATTTCAACTTTTATGATTGACCTAGGGAAGGAGATGAATGAAGTACAGGAGTCAGCAAACCAAAAAATCAAATATTTTATTACTAATCACTTGCAAGGAATGTTTTACTTGTTTCCTGTTTACTGGGCAGCCAGAGTGCACTGCTTTCTGTGCCAGGCACAGAAATCTCAAAGAATACAAAGATAATCTCTGCCATGAAATATGAAGTAATGTGAGATTCTCACAGCTAGCCTCTTACTAAGTATACCTGCTGAAAATATTTCCTACAATACCCTTTGTAATTGAAACAAATAAAAACTTTACAGAGGTGGTAAATTAAAGAGTAAGAAGATATGGAAAATGCTTATATGAACATCCTTAGCATAAATAAGTACTTAAATTTCTTTATTGTGAATTCCTAAAAATTCAGCACAATTATGCTAGCTATGTCAACTTGCTAAGTAATTCAAATGGCTCTTTCTCAGTCCTGATCTTTGATTCTCTGCAGATATTTGGCTTTTGAAGAACACAGACTTTCTTGAAATGTCTCTTCCCTTGGTTTGACTACAATTTTTGTCACTATTGGAATGGAATTTCTCCTGCGTTTTGTTGGTTCTGCTCCTCTGTTCCCATTATTGATGCTGCCTTTTCTTCCCCTTAAATGTTCTTTACTCCACTGTATTTTTAATCCCTTTATCCTTCTAACCCAAGCTTTATTTGTACCTTTTATAAAACATATTTTTACCACACTAACGGTTTTATCTCTTTATAGTGCCACGACAATTAAATTTCAACATGAGTTTGGGAGGGGACATTTGAACCACAGCAGTGAACTTAAGTTCAAACTTCAGAAATGAATCTTGATTGTCAAATCAGTGAGGTTCATTCATCTCCTTTGCCAGAGGGCAGATAACTAATGCTTGGACTAGCTGAGAGCAAGACATTTGCCTGGTCATGGAGACTTTCTGAAGAATGATATAATGAGTACAAAAGTCATAATGTTTTCTGGAATTATGGCACCTGTTTCTCTTCTGTTGGGGATTGTGATTGATACTGTGACAAAAAGCACAAACTATCTGCTCAGTACCTCCTTTTGTGACTTTGCTTACTTAAAGCTTTAAGAGAAGTGTAAAATATGCTTCTGTGTAGCAAGACAATAATTAAGCAAAAAGTACCTTGGGGAGCAGAGAGGAGAGAAAGCGATCCTTCTAGAGATTAGGAGCAGAGTAGCAGTCTGATGGTTACAGGGAAAGTGCACTTTTCTCTGAAACAGAGGCCCTGGAAGGAATGGCTACATGCTGTGCTGGGAGAGGCCAGTTTAAACCACTAGAGCTTGACAAAATTGTCCTTGACCAAGGGCAGTACATCAGAATCAGAATGACCAGTACCGATAGATCTATTTAAGCTGCAACCCTTATGCATATCTGTCTTAGTCGCTTTCCTTGTTGCTAAGCCAAAATACCCAACACCCAGGAGCCAATTTAAAGGACTAGAGGCTTAGTTTGACCCAGTTCAGTTTATGGTTGGCAAGCCGCCAGGCAGGAAGGGCATGGTGGAAGGGTCTGGGCAGAGGACAGCTCCTCATCCCATGGCAGCAGGAAGCAGAGAGAGAAACAAGGAACCAGGGAGGGAGATACACCTCTCCAGGACGTGGCCAGTGACCCACCTCCAAGCAGGCTCTACCCTCTTACAGCTAATCAGCTAGTGTCCCCATAATCAGGCACCTTCTCAAAGCCTCACCTCTGAACAAATGAGGTATTTGGGTCATTCTACCTCTAAGCCACAACATTATCTCCTTAGTAACCAGTATGGAAAAATGACTGTGACCCAAAGGATCTCTCTAATATGTTTGAGCTTATCTAAAATTTCAAGATCATTGCACGGTTTGGCACAAGGAATTCAATAAATACTGAAGCCGAATTATCTTCCTTCTTGAGCTTAAAGCAAACAAATACAATGTTTGAAAATTCAGCTTACCTAAATTTGTGAACTAAAAAATCATACATTCTTCAGCAATCTTCTGCAATATGAAAAAGTCATAGCAGCTAACACAGTGGTTTAAATGTAGAGATGCCCAACAAATGTGTGATTAAAGAATGAATGGATGAGTGGATGGATAGATGAATTAATGGATGGATGGATGGGTGGGTGGGTGGATAGATGAATGGATGGATGGAAGAAGAGCGTTTTAAAACTAGTTTGGGATCTCATGCTCTCACAGAGGTTGTAGTTAACCCCATTGGATAACTTCGAGGATAATGAACACTGACTTGAGATTATCTAAATTCTATGCAAGTCTGTAAGAATCTAGCCTAGGTAGCTATCCTTTCAGCAGTCTAAGTATTATTAAAGTACGTAAGCTTGGATTAGTCTGCATCTGGGTTCGCTGAGGCCAAATAAAACTATGTAGAAAAGAAAACTCCAAGTTACAGAGAGCTCTCCATGACTTAGGTCAGAGGTGTCAGCTCTGCTATCCAAGCACAACAGAAGTGCAGGTGCAGGCATGTGGGCAGAAGTTACAAATAAAGTTCAAGTGTTCCTGAAAGTCACAGAATGTATTCACTGTGTGGATTGGTGATTGAGTGGCTCCAGTGATTTAGAAGCCTTGGCTTGTTTTCATCACTGTAAGGACTGTTCTTTTAGAAAACCCCCAAAATTATGTTCTGACATAGGGACTATTTCAGCTTATCTGTTAACTCCCTAAATTGGCAGTACAACCATACCAAAAATTCATTATGGACTCTTAAAAGAGTATTAAAGGTCTCTAGTATTTTTAATGTTATTGAACAGGGCACAGAAGTTAAATTTTGTAGTATATTTTTTCTGCAGAAGAGTGTGTCTATTGCAGAACTGAAGCTGTCCTAATTGATCCATGAAAAATGACCTATTTTCATTGTAAAGTGTTAAATATTGAATTACCTCATCACTTATGAAATTCTATTTAGAATATGAGAAACAGTTATGTAGGCTGACTGGAATTCTTAACAATATTCAATAGAATATTCAAGTTGACCACCAAAGAAGTAATATTATTGACACAAAGATAGGTGTTTTCATAACTTATTGTTTTCATAACTAACTGTACATTGTGAAAATATGCAAAAAACATGCATTATATAAAAAGTAGCCTTGTGCCTTTACAGTTCTTTTCTTCATATGATGAAAAGTGTCATACAAAATTGATAACAGATTTCTGTACATGACTGATAGGCAGGATCGCTGCATACTTACATAAAGACTTTGTAAATATCTAATTTCACGGCAACCCAGAAGTGGCTAATAATTCTGAAAGGAACAGAAATTGAAAAGCAAGCTGAGAGGAGGCATATTTAGCTATAGTGTTAAGGACAAGTTTCCATTGCTCTGGGTGCATGGGGATTATCTGAAGAAACTGTAGCTGTCTTCAGTTGTGATGGTGCTATACCGTGAATCTGGATTGTCACCCAAAGGCCCACATAGTAAAGGATTAGTCCTCAGCTTGGCACTATTGGAAAATAGTAGAACTTTAAAAGGTGAGGTCTGGTGGAAGATTTTCAGTCATTGAGGGCATGCATGAAAAGGGGAGTGTGAGACTCTGGTCTATTCTCAGTCTCTCTCTCTCTCTTTCTCTCTCTCTCTCTCTACTCTCACCTCTTTATCTTATTTCTGTTTGTGTTTCTCTTTTTCCTTTGTCTCTCTCTCCTCTGTTTCTCTGTTTCCTCTCCTCTCTGTTTCTCTCAGTCTCCTCTCTTCTCTCACTCATGTTTCTCTTTTCACTCTCCTCTGTTTCTCTCTCTTTCCCTCTCTCCCACTTTCTCTCCTTCTCCTCCCTCTTCCTCTCCCTCCTCTCTTCACTCCCTCTTTGTCTGCCCTGTTGTCAGCAGTTTTCTCTGCCATGTACTCCCAATCATGTGCTGCCTTGACAGAAGTCCAAAAGCAATGAGTTTATTGGCCATGAGCCAAAGTGAAAACCTTCCTTCTTACCAATGGATTACCTCAGATACTGTGTCACAGAGATAGAAGTCTGACTTCACATACGTAGTATGCTTTTTAATCTAATAGATATAACTCTATTCTGTTCTTTCCCTCTAAACGTCTTTGTGTAATTTTTATCCATTACTTATAAAGTTCAAAAGAGAGAGGTGACAAAGCTAAAGTTCAGTCTTTATAGCAGTAAATGTAGTTCTAACAGATCACTTAGAAGGGATGCCCAGTGTTGGTTTCAAAATTATTAGTTCACAGGGGAGGAATGAGGACAAAGGAGAGAGACATATTTTTCTGCTCTAGTTTTGTTTACAAAAGTTTTGTTTACAAAAGTTTTGTTTACAAGATTGATCAAGGACTAAGGAGGGCTTAAGGTCACATTGTCTCTCTTCCATGGTAAGGCATAAAGTTTTAATTCACCAAAAATGTGAATGTGTCAGAGTATGGTGAAGTCATCATGGCAGAATGGTGGCAGTTCTTATTTCTGGAAGTTCCTTTGCTGCTAATGGCATACATGACAGAGAGATCACTGACCTTGAGCATGTGTCATCTGTCTTTTGTTGCAGGAGTCTCACCCATGAGCTCAGAGAAAAAAATACTACTCCTTCTCTACCACGTTCATCTGCTAGCCAAAGCTTGGCAGTTGCCTTTGACAGTTCTATGAGCTAACTTTAGTCTTAATTTGTATATTAGAGACTTAAAAATGTGATAGTAAAATGCTGATGGAGCCTTTCAGAATGTCGCTTTTATTCAAAGGTTTTAAAAAGTGCTTTGATGATTTTGCTACAAGGAAATCTATGTTTTTTACTTTGCTGAGCTATGCAGAGTGGACTTGAAAACTTATTTTGTCAGTATGTGAATGAAGACAGCGTCTTTGTCTTAAAAAGTTACCGTTCATCTACTGATCTGCATTGAGGACAATGAAAAAGGAAAGTGATAAAAAACCAAAATTACTTCATATCCAGGATGAATCCCTAATTACAGGGGCTCAGAGAGGAAGTAACCAAGTAAACTAACACCAGATGACCCCAAGGAAGATAATGCTGAGAAGACAGCGAACTGTGGCCTCCACACCCTCAATAACTGTGGCTACTCTGTGTGCTTGGTCAAAGGTTTTAAATCCACAGGGGAATTTCAGGAATAGAAGGAATACCATGATGAAAGGCGACATAAATCTAGGAAGAAAGTGAATTAATTCATTGTTCATCTTAATGATAATGGTTGGCACATTACGTTAATTTAACATACAAGTTTTAAAAATCTATTTTTTACTTTATGTAGTAAAAAAATCTTCTGATGAAAGTGTCAGAAAGAATATTGATTTTGAGAAGATAGGTTTTTTATTGTCAAGCATTTTAAAATATCATTTTAAAAGTAAGATAAAGCCTTATATTATGATGCAGAATGTTAGATTAACCTATCTGTTTATGATAAATAAGAAGTTTTAAAGAATTTTTGTATAATACAGTGATCCACTTTGGAGTGTATCTATAATTGCTTCCAAAAGGGTTTTTTGACAATTTGTGTGAATGGGAGTGTTCCTTGTATGTGTGCAGATATCATAGAGTGATGACAACTAGGAGTAAGTGAGGTCATGGTCAGTGTCTAGCATCATGCCAGGTGGACACCGAAATCTTTACATACTTAATACAGAGAGTAAAATTGGAGCTATGGATCACTCCCTTCCACTCACCCGAACTTTTTCTGACCCCCTGACCTTTGTCCTATGGCTTACTACCTGGAGGAAGAGATATGAAAGACCAAGACCCCTGGTTCACCTTGGCAGAATCCAAAGTCCCAAACCAAGATGGATGCATGCCAGACTCTCTGGCGTGACCTATCCTATAGGAGCTTTTCTTCACCTAAAGCTCGTTAAAGGTTCATGCCTATGGACTGGATCTCATACATCCATTATTACAGAGTGAATTTTGGGAAAGGATAGGCACCCCAGATGCAGCTGACATGAGTTAGCACCCTGTCAATCACGTTGTCAATCATGCTCCGAAAGACAATGGGAGATGCCTTGGGCTCGACAGAACATTTTATCTTCTTAAACCCAACAATATGCAGTGATTGTGTCATTTTCCTCTTCACTGACACAAGCTCTATCACTATGAGTGTAACTTCACCCAATAAGCTTCATTAAACTTTACTGCTTTTTCCTTATCATTGGGCACCCTGTCGAATTCTTTAAGAACCTAGAAACTCATCCAACATCTCTTCACCTATGGCATTGTTGGTGTTACTTCTCTTGTTAACCATCATGATCATCACTGTTGTCACTATTATCAATGTACAAGAATAATCTTTATTTGTTTATTTTTGTCACACTGGAAATTGAACCCAGGGTCTTATCACTGAGCTACAACCCCAGCTCCTTATTCAAAAAATGAAAATCAAGTAAGCACGCATGATTATTGTCTGAACGTATGCAAAACTTTCCCCTGAAAAACATAGGTATGCCTACTAGATTCATTTTAGTTATGGTTATTACTAAGGAAAGTAAGGTTGTTTCTGGAACTTTTGTCCTCGATATTAAATTACATCTTGCCTTGTATCGCCCATTTATCCATGACATTAAATAAAAATGTTTTTAATAACTCTCTTACTTTAATCAATACTTTATGTTTTAATGAAGTTAAATATGCCTTTGATAATGACAAATTCTTTTGAATGGGAACTCTCCTTCTTACTTTTGAAGAATATGAATGCTTCCTCACCAGTAGAGGGTTGCTTAAAGTTCTCTGATCTTCTGAGCAATTGTGAGATGGTGCCAATTTGGTCTCATGGATGGCCACTAGAAAATAAGGGAGGTTTTTGATTCATGAATAAACGTGACGACCAATATGCATGCCACAAGTCGAAAAAAGAAATCATATGATGATCTTGATTATTTGCTACAACTATGTCAGTGCAGTAAGAAATAGTTAATTTTCTTCTTCCTTTGACCAAGAAGAGAAAGAGATTTGGCCCTTTGAGTTCCCTTAGTAGTAAATGGCAGACAAATCCCAGCACTGAGAGTAATTCCATTTCCATTTTCCAAGTCTGATACTACAGAGTGGTGTGGACTTTATCCCACCCTATCATATGAAAGTGCATTTGGGAATTATCTTCTCCAAATTCACAACAGAACACCCCATTAGTCATGAGCAACACCTATTAAAAAGCCAAAAAGTCTTAGAATTTCCCTGTAAAATTATTTGTCTTAGGAATTTAATTTTTGACAATCAAAATACCTCTTCAGGAATCTAAATTTCAGGCCAACACTAAAACCTCATGGCTTGATTCCTTCAACTTCCCAGGAAAATTCATTTGTGGATTCTAATTGTTCAGTGGAACATCATAGTCATCCGCCTGCTTCCCATGGTTCTGACTTCCCTGTGGAAGGTGAGATGGATAACGGGACAAGTTACTGCCCACAAAGGTATGATTTGAGGAAAAGTAGAAGTTTAGCACAAATATGGAGTATTAAAACATTTAATTATTTATGCTTTGTAATTAGTCATATGAGAAAAAAAGTCAGTCCATATGGTAATTAGATGAAAAGAATATGAAGTTTACATGTGCAATACAGCTGGTTCTAGACATTCCAGTCCTATAGCCTGCTCTTCGAAAATTTCTGGTAAATTTTCCAGTGCACAGCAGGTCACGTTCAAATTATTAAGCTGCCAACTAGGCAAGCCAAGGCTGTATGGAACAGCTAAGGAAAGTGTTCTTCAATCTTGTTCTTGGCTACAGTAGAACATCATTCTTTTTGCTCTCAATTTTAAAAAGCAGAGTATTTCTTTTCCCTACCACAAATTTGATTTTATGTACATAAAGTTAGACTTCTGGATTTAAAATAAGTTTTTAGTGAATAGCCCAGAAATGGTGAACTCATATGTAAAATCCAAAGAAATAATCTAAACTTTATTCTGTGTAACCCTCACTCTCTACCTGATAATGTTCTTATATCCAAGATTTTTTTGTTTATCCCTCTGTTAAATCTAAATATGATAGAAATCAGAATAAAAATAGAACTATTATAAATCTATGTTATATTGAAATGAGTGATCTCCTTTATTTCATTTGTGGGAAGCCACAGTGTACCTAATTTAAAAATTACATGAAACTTGAAATAGGCAGGGATTATTGGCTCTGCTTTCTGTAGCAGAAGCTTACATGTGTAGGGACATCACAGCTATACAGTAACAAAGAGATCGTTGACTACTAGAGAAATTGATGAGTTTTGTCTGATGGACCGAATGTTCCCCAAGTTAATCACCTTGTAGATATTAACCAGTTTAGTATCTACTCTAGTAATTCTGTCCTAACCTTTCTCACTTCTTTTTAGAAATGATAGTTACATGAAAGAAAGAGAAAGAGCTAGACATAGATAATAGGTAATAGACACAGCAGGCAGTATGAGATAGATAAGTAGGTAGTTGGATAGACTGCATAAATATTTCTTGAGTCAATTATAATACCTTGCAGTTACTCACATGTGAATGAGCTAATTAATATTTTTATGCATGTTCGTTTTATAGATGCTCCACACTGAAGGTTTTAAACTGTTTGATAATGAAATTTAACACATCCTAAAGTGTGAGTTTACTATGACACTGTGGGAGAGTGATAGCTGGCGGTCAGTTTGTAACACCCAGCTGAACTGAATGAATCAACATGGTGCTGGGTGTGGATGACCCACCTGAGAAATGCTGCCAACAACATTAAAAGGAGAACTGGAGAGGAAGAAGTTGTGTTGTTGGTCCTCTTTTTGCTGTTGGTTCTCCTGGAGGAGCTTGTCGAGCTTCTTTCCTGATATGAATTCAGCTGTTCTCATTGTCAGAGGAGGTCAGGACCTTTTTGTCACTTAGAATGGCTGTGGTTCACCTTGGGGAAGCTCTGGTCCTTACTTTGGGCATTGCTTCCTGGCTCTGTAGGGGAAGATGGTGTGCTGTCCAGTCTCCTGGAGAAGCTTGCCACACTGGCTTTCTGATATAAACTTGTTTTTTTTTTCATCATCAGAGGAGCTCAGGACCTCGATATCGCTGAGGACAGTTGTGGTACTTTTTGGGGCAGCTCTGGTTCCACCTCAAGCATCACTTCCTGGATCCAGTGCAGATCCCTCAGCCTGCTGGCATAGATCCTTCATCTTTCTGGCACAGACTTTCTGGCTTCCACTGCTGACCTTTGGGCCTTCCCTGCATAGATCCGTGAAACAGACTTGCATGAGACATTGTCATGGGTTCTAGATCAGCTGGACTCATGCAGGACATTGCCACGGGATCCAGGCCCTCAACTGGATTCTTTGGGTCTTTAGTATGTGAAGGGATTTCCTTCACTCTTTTGTATCTGCCTTTTTGGGTGATTACTATAAAATGATACTATAAATTATGTGTCCCATATTAAATTGTGTTGCAAACCCTGACTATAATAGCTGCTAACCACAAATTACAAAGCTATCAGTGCATAAATTTAACATTATAAAATTATAGAATTTTAGAACTAATAGTTTTCAAGAAGCTCCTATTCTACTTTTATAATTTCAGTTGATACTCTTGAGGTAAGTTAACTGGCAAGACAAAGGACCCTTGATACTTCTCACTGTCATATCCTCACATGAGGTACATAGCTAAATTCTAGGTATTCTATGCTTAAGTACTATTTCCTAAACTGGATTTGTCATCTTTTTGCAAAACCACAGTGGCCTCCTTTGTCATCTCCTTATTTCCATTTATGTCTCTATCTTATCTAATCTATACATAGAAGCAAAATGCTCTTTGTAAAATATTTGCCTACCTATGAGTCTCCTCTATAAAACACTCCAGTGCTTTCCCATAACCCAGAATGTAAAATTAAAATAGTGTAACTCAAGCCTTTGTACTCTCGCACAATATGGATTCTATTTCATGAATCCAATCCCTGATTACTGCCTCTCTATTCTCAAGGTGAGAGACTTAGCAAATTTTTTCTATAAAGGGGCAGGTAATAAATATTTTAGGTTTCACTTTGCATTGCTGAATATACATCTGGGTAGAATGGGTGAGGCCAACCCCAAAATGGGTTTTTTGGGCAGGAGGAGTTGTGGGAGCCTCACAGCCTAACCCTGGGTTAATCCCTGATCCATCTAAGGCCACTCATGGGGCATTTCCTGGTAGTTCCTGAACCTTTGAGCCCCAGACAGGACATGATCTCATAGGTTTAGAGTCCTCTTCTAGCTCAGAGCATCCTCTGATTTCCTTGGGGGCCAGAACTATCTAGCCTTGTATGAGCACCCACCACCTTCTTTTGAACCTTTGGATCTCCCCTTATGGCCACAACTCATCTTTTGGAGGAGTCCAGAACTGGAATGTGCTACTGACTGGATGCCTCAAGTCAATTTTAAAGCCACCTAAAATCATAATATGCCTGTCTAAAGTGGTGTAATAGTTGCTCTCTGAGAAACCCCAGATTCTAATAATTTTTTTTTGCATATTTGTTGATCAAGTCACAAAAAATGTAGGTGTTGGATGACAAAAGGAAAACTTCAAAATACAACAATGACAGGTTAGGGATATATTTATGTCTTATCAGGTGCATAAACTTGCAGCCACAGTTGTCACAACAAAAGTGAAACTGAGTAGAATGGACAGAGAAAGCTACCGCTAGAGAAATGACCTCAGAAGGAGATAGTTACATGTTGACTTTAGGGCTCACAAGAAAATAGTCACCTCACCCACAGCTGCTTATTGCAGCTTCTGGCAGTGGGAAAATGGCACTTTTAAAGATGTACAAGATTTTCTCTTCTCTGCATGATGAAGTGCTAGGCTAATATTCTGATGGCCAACTCTTGGTTTCTCCTCAGTTGACTAGCATTAGAAATGCCAAAGAATTTGAATTTGTTGATAGAATAAAGCCTGAGGCACGGTACAGGGACAATAAGGGAACAAGAGCGCCCCTGTGGGAGAGTAGGGGAGAGAAAGCAAACCATAGAAGGGCACCTACTGAGGGTGCCCCAAAAGCAGTTTTTGTAGTACACAAATGGCCACCCAAATCCACATGGTCCAGGGCATGCTGCTAATGACATCCTCCCAAAAGAAGCAATAACTTAAGGTCCACTGTGTCTATGTTTCCTGGTCTCCTAAGAAAAATTAAGAAACCAACCTAGAGAACCCTGTCCAGGGCAAAGCGTCCTGACCCCAACATGGTCCAGTGCATGGAAGAAATGTGACACGCACAGGCTGCCTGACTTCAATTTAATTACATCTCTTTATGGGTGTGCAGAATCACCTTGGCTGCTGAGAGCACATCTGTGCTCTTTAAGGACCATTAGCAAAATACAACCCCAATTGATCAGCAGGAGCTGATCCACAGGCTGGTCATCTCCAAACAGTGTTCAAATCAGAGATTCACCCCATGTGCTCAACCAGCACCCTTGGTCGCTTATAAAAAGGAGAAGAGAGGTCTCCCCAAGTGGGGAGTTGACTTCTTTTTGGGATGTGCTTTGTGATTGATGTCTACTGATGCCTCTTGGCAATACTCAACAAATACCATGGGATGGATCCAGCAGATAGATTTCAGACTCTTGTTTATGATGAGAAAAGAATTGCAAATGTCCACACAATAGTCAAAGAAAACCAGCTACATTTGTTGAAGATCATGAGAATATGTGCTCAGGGCAAGTCCCTGCCAACAAAATTGTGGCATAGACAGAAAAGAGATGCTGAAATGACAGGAAAGTAAAAAGCACAGCATGGCACACAAATAAATTAGGCTTTCTTTTTTATTTTTATTTTTATTTTAAAGAGGATAAATCTAAGGAAAATAAAGCAGAATAAAACCAATCAATGCAAACCAGTATAAGTGACACAGGACTTCAAAGCAGTATGAAATCAACAATACTTACCATAATGCCTCTTGCTGTCCTCTAAACAGCTGCAGATACCCTCAGACATAGTGAAAATAAAACAGAACAGAACAGAATAGAACAAAAAGAAAACACAAAACAATGAATGCAACAAAGGACTTCAAAACAAGACAAGAGTAAATCCAAAATGACTACCATAATATATCTTGCTATCTTTGAAATAGCTGCTTTTGCCATCAGATAAAACAAAATCAAACAAAACAGAACAGAACAAACCCCAACCCAGCGAAACAATGAAAATGATACAGGACTCCAAAGGAAGACTATAGGGAATTAACAATGGCTACCACCCTCAGAAGGAGATCCCCCTAGATGCCACACTGCATACTGGCATCCTCTGAATAGATGATCAGACCACTGGCCCTACACCTGCAAGGTCAATGAAACATCAAAACATCCCAAGCATCAAATTGTATTTCACCTCAATAGCTATCATTGCAGCCTGTGTTTCTCTGGATTAGCTGGTTGCTTACAAGGGTGGGGGGAAGGGATTGATTCTTCTTGTTTGCCAACCTGTGCACTGGAAGGGGCTTGGGTCTGGCTGTCCCCACTCTGACAATGGCCTGTGCATGGCACTGGTTTGCAGGGGCAGCCTTGTTCTTTCCTGCTGAAGTCTGCAAATGGTGCTGACTCAAGGGAAAAGTTTGGGTCTGGCTGTCCCCACTCCGGCAGAAGCCCGTGCATGGTGCTGGTTCACAGGGAGGGCTTGCTTCTTGGTGAGGCCTTGTTCTCTCCCCATGCAGTCCACAAATGGCACTGACTCATGGGGAAAGGTTTCAAAATAAAGCTTTCACATTTTGAAAGATGTCCACTCCAGCCCAGGTGCCTCCCTTTGGATCTTTGGATATGATTGACAATATGCTGAGTCTTCTCAGGATCTTTCAACAAGCATGCATGTCTCAGAGCTCTCTCTTATTAAATGACATGTATGAAATGTGGTTCATATTTATGAATCTTTAGCAATATCGAAGTGGGACAGGCCAGGAGATCTAACATACATTTACTCTGGCTTGAAGCTTCAGAGATTTCATGGATATTTATTATTTTCTACCTCTCTAATAACAGTGGAAGGAGGACTGATTGTGGAGTGTTGCCCAAACTCAAGTGGGCAGAGGAGAGTGGTTTCCTGGCCCTAGGACAGAGCCTTGCAAGAACTGAATATCTCAGGATGCCAAAGGCAAGACAGCTTTGGCTGAAAGCCTAGCAAACAGCATAATCTTCAGTTTCATAGTCAGGTTGATCAAATAAGCCCATCTAAAAAAGTTTTTTTTAACCAGACTTACTTGATTTTTTGTTTTCTTGGAAAGCATCAGATCTTCTTTTCTGTAGATACAGTTAGTAGAAGATCCTCCTCTGTAGAACTCAATTAGAGGAAAATTAAAATTAATACCAACACTAAGTACAGGCAAAACCTCTTTGAAGATCAGGGTTGCTTTGTATTATTTTCAGTCCCTGAGGCTGTGCATACCAAGCAAGCTCTTTACCATTGGGCTATATCACCAACTCCCAATGCTATCTTAAATCATTGCAAATAATACTTTTTTAGTATGACTCCTATAGAATTCTTTTTTCTGCCTTTTCATGATGTAATGTCCAAAAGGTCATCATGACTCAGTTAATGCTAGTAACCAGTTGATGCTAAAATCTAGTCCTTCTAGGGAAATGATGGCTTCTGGTATCCACATGTAAAGCACAATGCTGTATTTTCTCATGGGTGCTGTTGGCATCTGAATCCCAGTCACTTGTTAGAAAGACACAACAAGAACAAAATGCTTTTTTGACTTTTATGCAGAACACAAAACTGTTCAGACAATGCTGCAACAAAGACTCAAGCCCATTTCTTAGAGCACTGACAATGGTTGTGCCCTGGAAGGTCAAGTTTCTTTTCATGAGAGTCCATGAGAGGTTGAAGATTTACCTCAGAGGGTTCAGGGATGAAGGTTTGATAAATTGGGGAAAAGCCCAGGGTCATGTATTCTTCAGTGGACAAGGGAAGCCTCCATAGAAACCAGGGGCATGGTAGGTGGGAGGAAAGGGCTTGAGGAGCGCAGTTGGTGTTAACAAAAGACCTTAGGGACTCAGGTCCCTTTGACTGAGGCACAAGGCTCCCTAAATAACAAAGCCTTTTTAATTTCTCCTTTTAGGTTGGGGCTATACTTCTGAGAAAACTTCTTTGGGGTTTTCTTCTAAGGTTGTCATTGTTACACATTCTGTCTAATCAAATTTGACTTGTGAATAGTTAAGAGTTAAAGGCCTCAAAGTAGGCATAGTGTTAATTTCTCTGGTCCTGTGGATTTCTCATTTCAATGCTGTCTGGACTCACTCATTTCTACTTAAAATCTAGTAGGAAATCCACTTATGATGAGACCATTGTTTCTAACTTGAGTTGCCTCAGACCTGTTATTTTATCCTATTGATTTTATTTCTATTCCAAACGTATGATAGCAACCTCTTAATGCTTGTGTGTCTAAGGTGAGATGCTGCAGGTGTGTTTCAGAAGTAATAGGTGTGTTGAGCCCTGAGACCCACAATGCACTTCTAGATACGGTGTCATACATAGGACAGTACCACAACCAGCTGATCCTCAGAATTTTATTATCAACTCAGTTAGGTTTGTTTTCCCTTGAAATATGGGGGAGTTGGTATATTCATTATTTCAATAACCCTCCTACACCTGAACTCTTGAGTATTCATTTATAAGGAATGCTCATGACTTAATGTTTTCTTTTTGTAAATTGATACTTAGGGTGAACTTAGAAAATAGGTGTAAGTAGTGAATAGTCTTTCCATTATTTTTAGCCATTTTTATTTCTTTTAGGAGCAGGTAAGTTTCATAATCAGAATGCTATTAAAAGAGTTATTCTCAGAAGTCTCTCTCCCAACCTCTTAGTTCATGTAATTCCCTTGTGTTAATCATTTTTCATTGGTTACTTGTGTATATTTCTAGGATTCATGCACACTACATTCTTAGGTGTCTACATTTCTATATAAAAAGTAACATGCTGGTAACTCTGTTCTCTGTCATGCGCTTTTTTTCATTGAACAATAAATATTTTAGGAGTCTTTTCATACCAGTAGAAAAAAAAGCATTTGTACTCACTTTCTCTTCTGCTTTTCCTCCTTTTCTTTCTTCCTATGTTTTTTTCTTTCTTTCCATCTTTCTTTCTTTTGACTGTGACTACATAGTGTTTTATTCTGTTGTCGAAAGACAGTTTATTTTGTCAATCCATTGTTGGTTAACTCTAATGGGATTTCTAAGCTTTCGTTTTTACAAATGACAAAGAATGATCTTATGTGCTACGTGCTTATGTGCCTTTTTCTGCTGTGGTAGTGCAGGTATGTCTGTATTATTCATTCCAAAAGGACAATTGCCACTTTAAAGGATGTCAACAATGGTAATTTGATGAATTCTGGTAAAAGGTTTCTCAACAGCACCACAAAAGAGGTTGTAAACAAACTTGCTGATTTTGCCAGATTGAATGATTGCAGCATCATTTTGATTTCTTCTTCTATTATAAAGCTGAACACATTTTGTATGTTTATGCATGTAGTCATTTCTTATATAAAATTTGCATGTTTCTTTTTCTGTAAATTATCTATTCACAAACTTTGCCTACTTTTTATTTATGTACTTTTTTATAGCTCGAGGATTAAATCCTAGACCTATGAACAGTAAGCAAGTGTTCTATCACTGAGCTTTACTTTGACATTTTAAAAAATTAGTTTGTTGATTTTAATTTTCAGGAGCTTTTTTTGTTCTATGGCTTTTAGTCTTAGTCTTAGACAACAGAGTTCCTTGACAAGATTAGGAACTTATTTGGTAACAAACAGGAGATTCTAAGGCCTTATAATTTCACATTCCAAATTCATTTAGAATTTATTTCATAGAATTTCATGAGGAAAGAAGTTAACTTTATCATTTTTTAAAATTTGCTTGGCATAATGGCTGCCTAGTTGTTTCAATACCGTATCTCTTTTTACTCCAATCACTTAAAATACCATTGACATTTTAAAACTTGTATGTACTTACGTCTATTTCCAAGATTTTCTATTTTGTGCCATTTATCTCTGTTGGCCTGGCTACACGTTCTTTTATTTATTGAAATACTACATTTTATTTTAATAACTGTATAAGGTTACTCAATTTTCATTGCATTTTTTTCACTTTTCCTAGTTATTTTTACTTCATTAATGTACAACTTCAGGGTTAAATTACAGTACACTTAGGTAAATAAATAAATTATTCATTTCTAAAAATAAAAATAATTAATTGGGATTGTACTAAGTGTATAAGTTATTCAAGGAAAAATCACACATTGATGTTTCCTGTCAAAAGCATATATCTTCTATTTATTCATATCTACTCAGTATCCTTTAAGAGTCTTGTAAAGTTTTCTTCTAGAAGTTTTAAGCAGGTTTTCACTCAGTTTATTTCTAGTGAACACATTGTTAAGGATATTACAAATATTCATTATGTACTTAGAGACATAATTCTAAATATTCTTTTATATAAAACTAAAAAACTTTTTCCCCCACCCTCTTAGGTTCTCTAGCTGAAGCCTGTAAATGAGAATAACAAAAGAAAAGTTAACAGGAGAAAAACACATTTATTCAGCATAAGTTTTACATGACATGGGAAATGACCCATAGAAGTCATTAAGTCTAGAGGCTTTATACAATAGGCTTGATGAAGAGTGTGGAAAGAAGTGGAAATATGTGATATGATGAAAGGGTAAAGCTAAAGGTAGGTCACTGAGGGAAATTAACAAGGTCTGTTCCTTCAGATTCCTGTCTGTGACCTTCCAGCTTTGAGACTAATGATGCTCCTTTCCTCTGGGTATAGGGAGAGAAACTCTCATGTCTTAGGATCTGCTACAGAGGAAGGTCAGAGAATTCTTTTTGCATCCACCATTTACCTCAGCTGAAATACTCAATATGTCAAGGCACCATATTTTGGGGCAGAGCATTCTATACCCTGTCACCACTACCTTATCAAACTCTTTTATTTATAGTAAGTTTGGAGTTGAAAGCATTTAAGTTTTCTCAGTTTTATAATTCTGTTATTTACAAATAGGGATAGATTAGCTGTTTTCTAATTTTTTTGTTGAGTAGGACAGTTTGTTGGGGAATACAAATGGAGACCAAGAATAGGGATTAAGAATAGTTCCTGAGAGACAGGAGAGTTCCAAGTGGGTTGCCAATGAGCCCACTTCTTGAGAAAGTTTATAGGGCAAAATCACAAGGTGCATACAATGTGGGTCAAAACAGTAATCAACAGATAAATATAGCTGCTTGGTTAATATTGATCCAATAGTAACAAATACGGATGACAACATTAACCTTGGTCAATAATTTATAATCTTAGTCTTCAGTCTTAGTAGTTTTCATCTTAGTAGTTTTAGTCTTAGTTGTAGCCTTAGCCTTTGTCTTAGTCTTAGTCTTAGTCTTAGTCTTAGTCTTAGTCTTAGTCTTAGTCTTAGTCTTAGTGGATGGGAGAGAATGGCCCAACCCAGAGAGACAATGCTTTATTTACACAGGAAATCTCTGTACCAAAAGAGTAGTACTAAGAATCTCAAGCTTCCATTTATCCCATAGGGAAGTATGTAAATCTTGTCATTGTGACTTTAATCCTCTTCAGATGCACCTTCAGCCACAGTTTTGATGTGTTCTCATCTTCTGCACTGACTCCCTCAAGGGCCTAGCCTTGCCCTACTGCCTATAATATTTTTACCTAATTTATCCATCTATAATATTCCCCTCTCTGAAGAGGTATCTCTAACTGTGGTTAGGGGAAAATAGGCATAGTTTCCATCTATCTGCTTTAAAATGAGATGGCTCAGTGTAGGGGAGATTGTGGTCAGAGGTCTTACCCAGAGAGCTAATCTAACGAACCTTGAATAGAAATCATGTTGTAGTTTAGCAGTTATGAACTCCCTTCACAAGGTCAATCTAGTGGATCCTGGTAAAAGGAGTCTGGCATATTTATTGTTGGTTCCATCTGCATGATCACTTGGGGTTTGGCAGGCTGTAGGAAGAATAAAATTTTTCAAGAAATTAAAGCATGTATAATTAATGCATGAACCCTAGAATGGAAAGGCAGGTTATAGTGATTGTAGCCAGCTTTTAGATCCTACTACTGATGTAGGTTATCCATAAGTCTAATATTTCGTGTCATAAATCCTTGTAGTTTTAGCTGTAAGAACGTGGAGAGTCTGGTGGTTTTGAAGGACAATTTTAGCTAAGGAATTCAAAGACTTTTGTTGAGCTTTTATAGCTTCCACTGTAGATTTTTTTAGCTTCACTGAACTGTAACAGTGGTCAGCTACCAGTGTAGCTTGAAACTGCCAGAAGGGGTCAGTGATTGAAGCCCCTTGCTACATCTAGCATTTATTACTATAATATTGTGTTTATGCATCTTCTGATCATATTGTTCTGCTGGCTGTTTAAGACCAAGTTAAAGTGAAACTTATGTTAATAAAAATTAACTTCTTACTGTCTATCAAGGCCAGTTAAGTTTTCTCAGGCATTACTTTTGAAACCATGTACAGAGCCTCTCAGTTCTTCTGTCAGTGTCAGCCACCAGGATGGGTCATGATCTTGCTTGAACATATTGATTTCTGTTAAAGCATGGGAGATTCTCCCTCTTTGGTAGCCCTCTTTTTTTGCACACTGAACATTCGTTAATTCTTGTTCTCTGGATCCAGCAACCTCTCTGCTCAGGAGTTTGGGTGACTCACTAAAGTTATAGGATCCTATATAAAAGATTCTCTCATTTCTTGGGTCCTCTTTGACCTTGGAGGGCCAGTACCAAAATATTGACTGTCTTCTTAGCCAGGTACTTTTCTTGTCCTGGTATCCAGACTTCAGTTGTTGAACACTTGGAATAGAAAGAAGATCAGGACATCAGTATTGCAGTGGGAGCAGTGAGTTTAGCTATTATAATCTCACCTGGATATCAAGCACTTTGAAATACAAAGTATAGCCAGAGAACTGTTATTTCTTATTGTGCTAGGAGTTGAATTTCTGCAGCATTTTAACAGACAAAAATTATAAAGTTTTACACAGAAAATTTGAGATAGGAAACACACATAGTATTTCAGAATGACAATCATGATTTTATCTTTCAAACACATGTTAATGTCTATCTTAGTACAGCATAGCCTTTTTAGGCAATCATCTCCATTTAGTACACAAAGAAGCTCTCATCTAATTTGTTATCCTTTAATAAGATGTAATCAAGGAAGCATGTGACATTGTCTGGACTGCTCAATGTCTTATAAAAACATAAAACATAATATAAAAGTTTATCACATAAACTTTTTTTAACTACCTTTTAACTAGTGATCTCATGCTGGTTTGACAAGTACTTCTTATCATAAGTAGCTGGAACACAAGAGAAAGGCAGATATCTGAGTTATCTCTGTGGACAATCCTAGAGAAATTGGCAATAATTTAACAGCTATATGGAAACCATTGTTTCTTAATTTAGTTTTGTACCAAGAGCATTTTTTAACAAGAAAACTACTGGGAATTGGCCAGTCTCCCAGTCCCCTGGGTGAGTGTACAACAAAGGGTAAAATACAATAGACAAAAGTAATATGGTATCTGGGGGTCCAGGAAGATCAGAGCTCTTGTGGCTAAGACCCCAACTTCTCTGATCTGGCCATTATTCATTCAGTATATCATATATCAAGAGGTATGCAGGGAAGTTCAGGGAATAGCTGAGGCAGAAAAGGTATAAAAGTGAGCAAGGCCTTGTGAAAACTGGAACGAAGGCATCCCAATCAGTAAATCTTTGCTTAGTGAGAGACCTGTTTTTCTCTAAGTTGGCAGTTATTGCCCTGGAATTCTGAGTGAGAATCAGTGTTCTCAGCTGCAATGTTATCTTGCCTTCAGAGATGCCACAGTGTCACAGGCCACTATAGGTCTCTGCTATGACCATTGGCATGGAGAGTTCTATTTCTGCATGCCAGCTGCTGGCTGATCAGTCAAATCACTTAGGCCTGGGAAAGACTCATAAGTTCGTATAGAAAGCCAAGTGGTTGATTTTTAAAGCCTTCCTCAATGTAGTCTCCATCAGAAAACATTACTGTTTTACCCATGGACAATTTAACCTTTTAATATTGATCCATGTAAACATATTACAATTATA
Organism: Dasyprocta punctata; assembly: GCA_004363535.1. NCBI lineage: Eukaryota > Metazoa > Chordata > Mammalia > Rodentia > Dasyproctidae > Dasyprocta > Dasyprocta punctata. The sequence continues at coordinate 110,574 of RJWM01001500.1, read as the reverse complement.
AGTTTAGCAATGTTTATTGGGGTATGTCTCCCATAAGGCTATGGAAGTTGTTGGGGTCTCCTGAGTAAATAAAGACAGGAGTAAATGTTTCCAGGCAGCTCTTCCTTTATTCACTAAGTGGTAACTTGGGGCCTGAGGGTATGACTATTCCTTTAATATCTGTTTCTGTTAGCTGTTAAAGAATTCCTTGAAATTTAGTCAGTAAGATGACATACTTTGGCAAGGCACCTGCTTCTTTATTGAAGAGAAAATCATTAGTGAGCAGTATTTCATCTGTGTATTGCAGGACTGTGACTTGGGAAAATTTAAAAGAGGTCAAGTCATGGGAAAACACTTGTCCAAAAAGATAAGGATTGTCTCTTAATGCAAAGAAATTCCGAACATAAGGTAATTTTGACCACTTTCCCTCTCTCTTACAGTGCAACTGTAGTGAAAAGAGTATCATAATCAATACTTCCCTGTGTATTCTACTTCATCTTTAGGGGATAGGCAAGACATGTGTGGGTACAGAAGAATATTAAATCATTCTCAGTGCATGAGGGTTGAACAAATTCTAATGCTTAAGAATACATTCCAAAGGAGTAAGAGAATTTGACATTGAGATTCCCAAAAACCACAAGAAGAAAAATAGGCATCCCTATTAATACCTACTGTGCCCTCAAGGTGTCTTCCAGGTTACCTCCTTCAGAGCAGGTGGCTGCTATCTAGACAATGACCAGAAGATAGATCAGGTTGGACTATCCACCCTTACTGACACACACCCCTAACTTCTCCACAAACTCACATTTTGAACTCCAAAGCATATTTCAAAAAGCACAAGCTGAAACTGATTCTTCCTATAACGAGCATGTTTAAAGAAGGAAGCAATGCTAGCAAATTTAAATCAATGATCAAGAGACCTAAACACCTGCTTTCCAGTTCTTTGAAAGAGAGTGAGAGGGAGAAAAAAGGGGCAGATTAAAAACAGTTGGAGCACTTCCCAGCCTGCAAAAGCAGTCACTTCTACAGACAGACAGAGGCAAGTAATGACTCAGAAAAATCCTACCCTGGGCCCCAAGGAAAAGAAGTCACTGAGACATTTGTGTTATCTAACTAACCACTCAGACAATCTCCCTTAGCCAGAAGACAAGGCTATGCTTTACTCAAAATTCACTCTGTAGATTTCTATGTCTCTGTATCTGTAACAACTAATAAGTCCATACATAAAACAGGAATATAGCACCCTGCCTGTAAAAATAAAATGTCTCATTAAAGAAAAATCATAATCTTCTCTTGTTCTCAATTTAAATTTACCATAACTTAACCAAAAAAGACATAAAAGGACAAGCCATAAGCAACTAGCAAACAAGAATGGCAATTTCTGATTACCTAAATGAGTCACAATCCAGAATCCATGAAGTCAAAGCATAGTCTTACCACCTCCCAATTATCTCCCTGGGGTCTCCAAAATGATATAGGGGGAAAGATGTAACTCCCAACTTGCTAAATGTCAGATACACTGAGTTTCTGTTCCCTGGATTTGAAGAATGAATTGTAAGGAATGACAGAGGTTAAGAGTAGGAAAATTTGTTAGGAAATAAGCATGGAGAACAGGAATAGCTCCTGAGACAGGAAGAGTTCTGAGTGGGCTACCTCTCCTTTCTAATTTTATATGTCTAACTTGTTTCTCTAGTTTAATTCCATTGGCTAATAACATCAATATAATATGTAATAGTGGGTAGTCTGGATACAATATAAGGACAGAAAGAGACCTGCTGTTACCTGTAGTTTGTCACTTGTTTGCTTTCACTGCCTTCTGCCTGCTATGAATTGTTTCTCCTCCGTGATGCCCCTCTGCCAAGCCACCCTGCCTTGGAGCCAGCTGACTATGGATTAAAAGCTCTACAAACTGTGAGTCAAATAAACCTTTCCTCTTTTAACTTTGGGTATTAGGTATTTTGTCTTAGCAATAAGAAAAAACAATTAAGATAGGCATCTTTTCACTGACTTTAACAAAAATATGTATTTAGTCTTTGTATTTACACATCTTATCATGATATATGTAGATCATGGTAAGGAAGTGTCCATCAATTACTATTTAACTTTTTCATATCAATTCCTATATGTTTGAGGCTTCTTGTAAAAATCAAGAGGAAATATTGAATATATGCTTTAACAGAGATGATTTTTTCTAAGTTTATTCATATGATACATTTTACTAATATATTTCTAATGCTTAACCCTTTTTATATTCCTGGGAGATGTGTATGTGTAGAACATAATTTCTTGTTTTTATTCTTTTCATGTGACTTATTCTTTTAATGTGTTTGTGAACTCTGTTTTCTAGTGAATTGCTGAAGAATTTTGTATTGAAAATAATGACCATGGAGTGTAATTTCCCTTTTTTGTGCACTTTTGTCAGGTTTTGGGAATCAGTGTGATACTTTATTTCATTAAAACTGTTAGAAAATTTTACGTTCCTTTCTGTGTCCTGAACCAATAAAAAATAACATTGGAATTATCTTTCCTCCTAAGGTTTGATAAAATTCCCCTAAGGAAACATCAAGGTCCAGTAGTCTTCTAACAGATAGTACTTTTGCAAATTTATCTATTTTGACTACACATAAGGGTCTATTTCAACATTGTATCTCTTTAGGGACATTGTTGATAAATCACATTTTCTTAAAATAATCTCATTTCATCCAGGTTTACAAATAAAATTGTTTACGCCTGTGTAAATTATGATTTCAAAAGTAAGCCTCCATTTTTATACTTATTTCCTCCTTGATAATTCTTATATTGTTGTTTTTGTCATTCTTTCTGTTTTCTTGATCAGGTTAATTAGTGTATTTACATTCAAAAAGTTTCTCTACCTTGCTACCACACACTGAGCATCCAAAAATAAAAAAATTTGAAACATTTCTAGTCTCAAGCATTTCAGATAACAGATACTAAACCTGTAGTGAATAATCTTTTGTTGTCAAGGGTGTCTTGTGTGTTGTAGAATGTTCTCTAGCATAACAACCAAAATGTTTCCTGACAGTCCCAAATGTCCTCATAAGGGCAAAATTGCTCCCATTTGAAGGTCACTATACAGTACCAGAGCAACAGAGTGTTTCTTTTCTAATGTGATCCCTCTGTGTGAACACCTCCTTGCTCTCCAGTGTTGGATTCAATTTAGGTGGGATTTTGCCACCAGCCCAATGTGACCCTCAATGCCACCTCAGAGGCCTCCCTTTGCCCACCATCAAGAGACATCTCCTTGACTTCCAAGGTGCTGCACTCACTCTCAGAGCTGTATTTTGTTACATCTTTTAAAGGTCTGTCACCTCCAGGTTCCTTGACACCTTGCCTCAGCTAGTTTTTTCTCTGCCACCTCAGGACGCAATCTTTTTGTCACCTGTGAGCTTTCTTTGGTTTTAGGCCTGCTCTTGGCATGCTGTGTCCCTGAAGGAAGAAGATTTCTCAGAGACCTCTAACAGCTCCCTGGTGCTCTGTTCGTGTGTTACAGTATTCCTGCCTCTGCCAGTATCATTACCACTCATGTACCACTTGCAGTTTGGGAGTTTTCTACACTTTCTAGTATTTCTAGAAAATACAGTTTGTGGTAATTTTTATTTGTTTCTGTTTTTTCTGCATCTATTCATTGTATAGATTTGCATACAGGAAGTGGGAGATTCAGAGCTAAATTGTCCAGTTTCTTATTAAAACCAGAGCCCTGGAGACAGATTTTGGATATTTAATTTTTTAGAGGAAAATTCTGCTGTGGTAGATGTGATGGACTGGCACTCAGTCCTTACATATTCCAACCTCCCCATGGTGAATCGTCTATGCTTCTTATTCCTTTGCGGCTGGGTTCTGGCTTTGAGGTTCTAGCTATCAGAAATACTCATGCATGATTTTGAAGGTCAGTGGCAGAGCACTAAACAGAGGCCATCTGCCTACCATGCAGCTTTTCTCCCTTAAAGCACAATCCTAGAGACCTTAGCACTTTTCTTCATTAGAGATCCAGGACCCAGTTATTTGCTTTCTTGGTGGCAAGATGAAGCTACAGTCGTAGCCCTGTCTCAACCTCATCTCTGGCTCTGAGCTAAGGAAGTGTGCTTTCAAAGTCAGCAGATCCACTGGCAGCCTCCTGATTCTGATCATCTTGATTACCACAGAGGCAGAAATTCCACTGCCAGACTAGTGCTGCAGTGTTGCTCTGATGTGTGCTTCTTTAGGCCTTCCTGAGATTTTGAAACAACAAACACCATTTCTCATTTGTAACTTCTGGAATGCTTTTGGTTTTCTGCAACCAGATCATGTCTCATGCAGTTACTTCTTTTAGAATTATTGCCAGCAATAATCTTCAAGTAACAGAAAGTGAGTTTGGTTATATGACCTACTTGAGGATCATTACATTATCAACTGGAAACTGTGGCATGGCATGAAATGGCCACACAATGATGCTAATGGTTAGTTATTTAAATGACTCCTTATGCTTACCTGGGATGAAGGCTTACAGGGGGCAAGTTTCGGGCAGCCTCAGTAGCTGCTGTGACGGACTATTAGGGCAGAAATATGCAAGGCAGGACTCAAAGGTGAGGTGGCTCTTTCTGATTTCTAGAGACTTGAAGAGTAAAATGGAAGGTGCAGAATTTTAAATTCTTCCTTTAGTTAAAAGCAGAGAATCAGAAACCTGTTCTGAGTAGTTTAAAAATATGTATCAGCTTTAGAAGCTTAAGATTTGGTATAGATGAAAGCAGAGATAGTGTCCAAACTTATAAGCTGGTTGTTTGTAGTCTTTCCTGATGTATTTTTTTGGGAAATAAAGAGAACAAGAGCTGCAATAGGAAAATTTTTAGGGATTTAGATTAGTCTTAGTACCCTAAGCATAAGGTCCATTAAGCTTTGCTTGTCAAAAAAGAGGAAACCCTCCCTTTCATTTTTTTAGGGATGAAGCAGAACACCTGATGACTGACATGGTGTTAGAGGCAGAATGGCAGTTGGTGGTCATCAGATTGAGAGGGTAGGCATGAGTGCTGCAGTAGGCAGCACTGTCAGGAATGCAGTTACAGTGGGTTAATCCTGCTGAGAGCTTTGGCAACAGAGAATGGGCCCTACAAACTGAAATAGAAATGCGACTGACCAGCTCTAGCAAACTCAGCATCCCCCTTGAGTTATCACCGTGGAGAGTGACAGTTCTTCTTTTGATGTCTAATGGTGCATTTGAAGTCTAATGATGTCTAATGTGACAGTGCATTTGTAAAAGAGCACTGTCACAAATCTGTCTTATGGATGTTTCTGCTGTACTTCACTAAAGGAACCTGTGACCATTTACTGAAGTTACTGTGTACCTAGACTATGCAGGGATTACTGGGATCTATTTTGATGCTAAGCCTTGCTGCTGAAACATCACTATGTTCTAACAGTTACAGTTGTGGCTTAAGGAGCTCAGGTGATAAGTAGGGTTTTGGCCTGTGGCAGTCTCTTAACGAGCACATTGGCTTCACAAACATACCATCACTATTTTTCCTCCTTATGAAAGTAGACGTTAAATAGAGATATTTGACAGTTGGCAGAATACCCATATTACCTCACTAACTTCAGGAGTAAGATCAATTTTGATGAAAGTGCCAAGAGGAAGCATCTAGAAGTAACCTTCCATATAACTCCAAAGAGTTCACAAATGGTCATATCTCTTTTCTGGAGGAATTGCGTATATTAGTGTCATCCTCAAACTCTTGAAAGAACCAAAGGTGGTATTTCCTATCATATTCCCCTTTAAATTGGTTTTTCATTTTGGAAAGTAAAAACTGATTTTTTCCCTGAAATTAATAAGGTGGTGATTTAAATCCTAACGGCTGTTCCAGATGTACTATATTTAAAGAGTGAATCAACACCATCCCAGCATATGGTATGCAGTCATTGATTTGGAAAATGATTACACTAAACCAGTTGGAAAGATTTCTCATGCTCAGGGCCAATCCAACCTGGCAGCTTCATGGCTTATCTGGTAGAAAGAAACATTTCACACACAGGCACAGACACACACACACAACACACGCACACAGAAATGTGATGTATATTAGTTTCAAAATCCAAGTCCTAGCCGGGTGTGGTGGCATACTTCTTTAATCCCGGCACTCGGGAGGCTGAGGTAGGTAGAGCGTTGTGAGTTTGAGGCCAGCTTGGGCTACAGCGTGAGCACAAGGCTGGCCTGAGCTACATAGTGTGACGCTGCCTCAAAAAACCCGGGCTGGGAGTTTGGCTCGGTGGCTTAAGTGCCTGTGTGGCAGGTGCGAGGCTATGAGTTCAATCCCCGGTGCTGAAAAAAAAAAATCCAAGTCCTTTGTAAAGGCCCTTCAAGAATTCTATCTCTTCTTTCTTGTGGGAGTGGAGAGAGGGATGATTTGCAATAACTTATGTTCCATTTGAAAGTCATATTCTTATATATGTCAGATTCTGAAAAGTATTGTCGAGTTAGAAGGACTCTGAACTTTCTAAGTTATAACTTTCTGGCACACAGTAGTTTTACAAAGTGTTTAGAGGGCCTCCTACTTATGATGGCCTGTTGTCATGTTGGTGGTTCTATTGAAATGTGATCACAACTTTAACATGGAGGAACAATTTTAAACTGTTTTAGTTTTGTTGAATATCTCAAGTGCTTATAATTTTTCTGACACATAACATGTGCTCAATAAGTATGTGTGACAAGAAAATGTGTTATGGTTTAGGCTTATAATCTAGATGTTTCATGTTCAGAGGTGAGGCCTAGTGGGAAGAGGCAGGTCTCTGGGGCATGATCTGGAAGAATATATTTTTGTCCCTGACTCCCCCCCCCACCTAATTCCTTGCTGCCATTCAGTGAACAGCTTTCCTCTATCATGTCATTCTTCCATGCTGTCTTTGCCTTGGAGCCAGCAGATCATGAACTGAATTGACTGAAACTATGACCCAAAATAAACCTCCTCTTCTTTAAGTTGCAGGTGTTGAATATTTTGTCCCAGATATGGGAAAGTGTACAAATGTGGGGAAGGGCTGGAGTGGGGTATAAAACAATCAATATCTCTTTAGAGCAAATTATCATAAATATCCACAGAGTAGACTTAGTCTTAGGTAAGGTAAGATAAACTATTGCTTCCTTGAGGAAAGCAAAGTTCCTGTATTTTCTACATCTGTGGACAGAGAAAAAACATTTCCCAGATCAATACCCAGAAGCAGAGTACAGCAGCATCACTTTCTGCTAAAAGCTAGCTTAAGAAGGGATGGTATGGGCGGGAGCCAAAATTTCTGTGAAGAGGTGAATACATGTGTGGTAGTTTACACCATGAATTACAGTTCAGCGATAAAAAAGGAAAAATGTATTGATATATTCAGTAATGGATGAATTTCAAAATCATAATCCTGAACAAAAGCCTGATACAACAAGAGTATACAATACGTGGCTTCAGTTATACGACATGCTAGAAATGAGAGATCTAATCCATAGTAAGTGAAAGCAAGCAGTTGTTCCTTGGAGCTGAGGGAAAACGAAGAAGGAACTGCCTTGGATGATAGAAATATTTTATATCCTGAGTGTGGTGGGTGGTTACATGGATACATAATTTTGTCAAAATTCATAGAGTTGAATGCTATAAATAGATTAATTTAGTTGTATGCTAATTATTCTTTTGTAATGCTGACTCAAACAAAAACAAAAAAGTAAAAGGAAAAAAGGAACAATGTTTTATTACTGGAGATCTCATATGAAGGACAATGTTGAAAATACCTTCAAAGTAATAATATCTTTATGACTTCATAGTTTTAAAGGATTTCTCAGAACTACAAACTATTAAAAAAAAATGACCAAATACACTTACTAACCTTGTTCACAGCTTACCATTTATGTTTTTCTCATTTATTGTCTTCTTTACATGTGTTGATGTTGTTGTTAGTTTGTCTTCATATCTAAAAACATTTTTCTGAGTTTTCCATCTTGACTACCAAACCAAATGCACTGTATTTCCAAATATGGTCTCTCAACTTTCCTGTTATTACTACTCACAGGGTTTTCATTTTTAAACTATTTGGTATCAAGGGGGCCCACACTATTCATCATGTCATTTTTGATTACATGTAAAGTCTTTAAACCCAAACAATTTTTTCCTAATATTTAAGATTTAATGATGAGGATAATACAAGTCAATGCATATGAAAATATACATAAAAGAAACTATGCAATTTACTTATCATTTCATCTCTATTCTGAATATGAGCTTTTAAAAAAACCATTTTCATTGGAGGAAAACATCACATTTCATGGAAAGATGTTATTATTCTACTAGCACTCATTTTTCCTTTCTGAGTTTTCTGAGTCATTTTTCTATAAATTATTCCATGTCTTGTATCTTCAGTGATGTTTCTGCTGGTTCTATTTCTTTTGACAACAAACCTTTGTCTATTATGTATTATTACAAGCAAACACTTTTCTTGAGTGATGTTAAGACGCCTTCATACCATGTCCTAATGTCTCTTTACTATTCTTTAATATTACACATTTTGTATACTTACTCTTCCGTCTTCATTGCATTGCAATCTACTTCCCCTTCCTACTTCAAGTCTGAAGTTGTAATTTTAAAGATTAGTAATGACCTTAATTTTTAAAAAGTTACAGTCATTATGTTTATCTTCTCTGTACCTTTTGACATGACAGATTAATTCTCTTCCTGATTCCTTCTCTCTTCTTATGCTATAATGCATTGTCTGACTTGTATGAACTATAAAATGAGCCAATCAGGTCTACCTATGTGCTATTCCATCAGTGTTCCCTTCTAACTCATTCTGTGTTTGTCTCTTCACCACAAGAAGCTTCTTCTCTGTCCTCCAAAGCCAATCCTTTTCATGAAAACCTGTGCACGCCAACAGTGAATGTGAGTTCTCATCCTTCTTTTACATGAACAATGTTTTTCTAGCACCCTGACATTTGCTTTTCTTTTCCTTTTGTATTTAGTGGCATAATTTACTAATACACTTATGCTCCCATACATCTGTAACTGATTTGAGAGCAGGTTGTCTTTCATTTGTTCACAGCTTTCATAGAAAACCTCACAAACCTGTCACATGATAGGTATATAATCCTTAACCTACCTAAATAAAAATAAATTCTAAAATATGATGTTATGAGGAGGGATGGTATACCCAGTTTTATCTATTATGAGTGCAAAAGAGTGCTCAATTGTGTAATATTATCAATATATTAGGGGTAGGGTATTCTTTATCCATACTGAAACCAGAAGAACCCAGTTATGGATTGTGTCTAGATGTCCCCCCAAAGCCTAGTGTAGTCATAGGTGGGGTGTTTTCAGAGGTGGCTGAATCTAGAGTGTGTGATTGATTCATGGTATAGTGCTGGGACTAAGAGTGTGTAAGTACTAAGTCAGTCCACAGATTGGTTTGGAACTAACCTAATCCCAGTAGCCTGGATACATTATAAGGAACAGAAAAGATTTGTCTTCTTTGTTTACTTGCTTTTGCTACCTCTTTCCTGCAGTGAACTGTTTCTCTGCGATGCCCCTCTGCCAAGACACTACCTCAGAGCCAGCCAATTATGGACTAAAACCTCTACAAACTGTGAGCTAAATAAACTTTTTTCTCTTTAACTTTGGTTGTCATGTATTTTGTCTCAGCAATGAGAAAAGTAACTAAGACAAATCTATAGTGAATAGTTCATATCACATTGTGATATTAAAAAGACTTTATTTTAGGGCCGGGAGTTTGGCTCAGTCACTTAAGAGCCTGTCTGGCAGGCACAAGGTTGTGAGTTCAATTCCTGGTGCTGCAAAATAAATAAATAAATAAATAAATAAATAAATAAATAAATAAAAGACTATATTTTACTATGGTGTTTTTTAAAGTGGTGGCTGATATTTTAAAATTAATCATCATATCATATATTTCATGTAATACATTTTCAGTCTTAGGGCATAAACCTGAAAAAGCTATTACTTCAGTTACAGTTTATCGCCAAGCAGCAAGCAAGCAAGTAAACAAACAATAAGCTCTTAAATTCCAAGCAGACTTAAAAGTCTAAGCTGAGGCAGCAGCTTGAAAGGAAATGTTTTAAGTGTGAAAATTCTGGACTTTGAAAACAAACAGCTCAAAGTTCATGACATAATGCCTATTTTGAAAGCGTATATGATTACATGAGGCAATTTTATGACCAAAAATGAAACAAACAAACAAAAAAATCCTCAGTGAAGGAGAGAGAAAGACTTGAGAAGTAAATTTAGAGAGTTGATCTTTAATGAGTGTCTCAGTACAAGCTATTCTCATTCCTGGGTTAAAGTCTGGGGGAGAAGACAATTAAATCACTGAAATTTTCAGTCTCTGAGAAGAGATGCAACTTGTGCCCTGATTGAACTTTGGGCTTAAGTAGTTGCCTTGGGGCTTTTCCTGTGCTAACATGAAAGACCACAGCAGAACTGTGCAACCCCTGCACATCCTGCTGGCACAAAATCCGTATGCATAGTATTTCAGTTTTGTATTCTTTGGAAAGGGGAGTTGATCCCTTAGTTACAGACGTGGCATGCTCCAAGTGACAGGAGTTCCTAATGAGCTATAAATACCGCTTCCCCTGTTCGGTAAGATTTCCCTCTATCCAGTGTTTGCTTAGGGAGAAAGATGTGACTCAGTCTCAACCTTGGATGAGTGAGAAGAACTGGGATTCCTTGTTTTATAATTGTCCATCAGGACAAATGGAAGTTCAAAGCAGAGAAGTGATGAAAAAATATTTAAGAGCAAAGTTTTGGCACTTTTGAAATGAATATATATGAATAAAATGTCACATAAACCATTACCAGACAATAACATATTATAGTCCACATAGTGGGTTGCAACCCATTATTGGCCATCAATTTACAGTATTGTATTCAGTATTTTCAAAATAAATGAAACATAAATTTAAACATAGACTAGAAAGCATCATAATGTATCATGACTCATTGGAGGAATTTTGTTTCAGAGTTCCTTTTCAGTTTTACAAATTTGCAAATGTATACCACATTACAGTATTCACATATTTCTTACCGTGGCCAGAGTTTTAAAAGTATGAACTTTTTTTTCTGAAGGTTAGACAATTGATTCCAAAGTTCAGCTTCAGTTATTCTTCATTAAGAAACTAAAGGTAATTATTAGTCAAAAAAGTGGGTGGGTAAATAAATGTTTTTGATAGTTATTTCTTTCGTAGAATAAGGTCATCTCTCACCTTTCACTGTGGAGTGACCTGTTGCCGTCTGATGTACAATGCTTGTGCAGTAGTGTTTAAGATTGAGAACAGCTTGCATCAGCTAAGTGTAATACAGGTAATGGAGAACAATTATAATTCATTGCAGGTAACTGAAAAACCAACAAACTAGATTATTGCATCCAGGGCATAAAAGCGGAGCCCTAAACACAGCTGAATCTGTTCTAGAAAGGCAGGTAACATTTTCTTTAATTCTGGTCATAGACTTTTAAAAAACCTAACTAGTGGTTTTTACACAGGTGCAGTAGAAAGTGCTAGCCAGGACACGGGCAACCCCTTGTCCAGCCACAAAGAATAAAGGACCATATGCTTCCTCGTGATAATCCTTGTTAGTTAATTGAAATTAGTTTTGGAGAGAACTTAAGAATACTTGCAATGTTACTTATGACTTGTTCCTGGATTAGAGACAAATTTTATTTTTTTTCCAAATTCAATATCTACTGTTGGAAAAACAACCCATGAAGTGGGGGGATCAGATGTTCCTTTAGAGTTTTTCCAGAGTAGTCTTGTTTTCATTTATTTTGGAGGCTTCTATATATCTTTTTCTCTGTCTCTAGCTATTAAACTCTATAGACAAGATGTTGAACAAATGAGAATCTTATGTTGACATAACAAGTATCTTAGGTACAAACTATCATAATAGGAATGAACTGATTATTGGTCTCTTGAACAGACTTGAAGAATAAAATTAAATAGTTCCTGCAAAGTAACCTAGGGAATTTTAAGAAAGAATAGTAACAGAATGATTTAATGCACCTAGAAAAGAATAGACTCAGTATGTGATTTTAACACCTTACTTTGTTTGAATGTGTCTGCTCCAAATTTCAGATGTCTCCAGTGTGATAGTAGTAAGAGTTGGGGTTTTTTGATTAGGTTATGATGACTTCTCCCTTGTTAATGAGATTCAGGCTTTTATAAAGAGATTTTACATAGCTTTTGTCTTGCTTGCTCTTTGTCCTTCTCCTTCTGCCATGTAAGGATGCTGCAAGAAGGCTTTCATCAAATAGTAGCACCTTGATTTTGACCTTCTCAGCCCCTAGAACTATAAGAAAGAAACTTCTGTTCTTTATAAATTACCCAGTATATAGTATTCTGTTATAGTGAAAAACAGTGGTAAAGTCAGTGCCACTGAAAATTTTGTTAGAGGTGTTTGCTGATTTATAGTTAGGTGGGGCAATGACAAATCCAATAACCCAATAATTTCTTTCCTGTAGTGATGAAAGAGGGTATGGGAGGGTAGCCTTCTGAAAATGGTTAATATGCATAAAAATATATAAATAGACTTTGTTGGTTGATCTCTAGAAGTCCCCAAAGGATGATAACAAGTAAGATTAAAAACAAAAGAAGCATAAATAGGAGAATAATAATATCAGAAAAATATTATGTTGCATCACCTTAAATGCAAGCTGTCTACTTTGTTTTATAATTAGTTTAATGTAAGGATCTTGGGATTCAACCCTGTTCTTAATCTCTTCCAGTTTTGGAGGATTCTTAAGAATCCTGGCTTAAGGTCTTCTGGTGAAATATATGTCCAATGATCCAGGAAGATAATCTGTGTTTTCTAATTAGAAAGCATGGATCAATGTCATGAGGCCACTATACTATTAATGTTAATGGTACCTAATACATTTTTTGATCCAAGTTGGAAGTCAGTCTTCTTTAAGAAGACTAGCTATCTGGTTTTTAGGTTATTTTGGTCTGTTTCCTAGGATGTTATCATGAGGCTGCTTATACTTGCTAATGATAACAGTGGGTGTATCCTTGAGTTCCTTGAAATGTTTGTTCATTTCAGCTTGCAGCAAGGATTGAAGGTGAAATTCCTAAGTACATAGAATGCTTTCTTATTAATTTATTAGGTGAAATTTGATGAATCCCAGGAGTTGATTTCATTGCCACTAAAACTCAGAAAATACTTTAGGCCAGGGAAAGTTAAGGACCTTGGGAAACATTGCTTAATCTAGTTTTATAATTTCATTCATTTGCTGTGCTTCTCCCAAAGATTGAAGATGAATTCTTTTTGTTAGGAAAAAGGCAAGACTTTGCAAATTCATTGATATGAGTCCTGATGAAATGTGTGCTTTGTCCCTAGAAAAGAGATGGGTTAAATTTCCTCATAACAGAAGGAAACAAAAAATCAAATAAATTTTGTCACTACCACCAGAGCCTTCTTTTCTGGGAAGAAAAAGCTTTCATTCATCCTGTGAATAAGTAAACAATGACTAAATATATTTACTACCCAATTGTGGGGTCAATGGGCTTGAAAGTGTCTAAAAGGAACTTTGAGACTTTGATTCCTGTCCATGTCCCTTCTTTACAGTCTTGCCAGAATTGTGTTGTTGGCAAGTAAGACTGGATACATCTCTAGCAATACTCTGAAAATTACTCAGTGAATGATATGCAATATCATGTCCAACTTAGCTGCATTGTTATGTATGGTAACACTGTGAAGCATTTTTACTAACTCCCAGAAGATCATTTGGGTATGATCTCACAGTGGTTCTGTGAATAGCACAAGTGTCTTCAAGGAATGTGCATTCTGATCCCCTCTGTGGCTATTTTTCTCTCTGAATTATGGCTTATCTTTGGAATTACTGATGGCTTCTTTGAATATCTGCAAGGATTCTCCTATTTGAGTGGTTATGAGTGCAATAATGTCAGTAAATGCTGCTTGCTTAACATAACGACCAGTTAGGTCATTATTGTGGGATTCTGTCTGAATCATGCTTTTAATGACTTTCCACTTTTATTGTGGCTTAAAGTTTAATTTGTTTCCACTTTTAAAACAAATTTCTGCGGAGGTCAGGAAACATGATTATAAAGCATTACCACATCATGGACCACCGTACAAGCATACTTACTGTCTGTATAAATATTTGCTCTTTAACTCTTGTTACTTGGCTGTCTCCCTGGAGTGATAAATCCAGCCATGTGGCTGACTTAACTTTTGGTAGGTTCTCATAGTCTAACAGTGAATTTAGATTTGTGATAATGTAGTCTGCCAAATATTTTCCATTTCTTAATTTTAGATAAAATAAAATTAAATCAGAATTATCCAAAGGAGCTTTTAAAAAATCTCCCAGAGGCAAAAAATGATGTTTTCTTCCTAGATAAAAAATGAAAAGTTGGTAGATTCCAGGTACCATAGCAATGAACAGAGATACTTGAATGAGAAAGCAACAGTTGTTCGCAGAAAATACATAACCAGCTGAGGAGGGCTGATGGTCTTCACATGATGGAGAATCATCAGCTTTGCGGAGACAAAGTGAAACTACATTGGCATAAAGTTACATAAACTCTGCTGCTACACCTTTTAAACAGGCTGGGCAGAAATAAACAATGAGTTTCAAACTGTTTTCTTGCAGTTGTCAATATCCCAATGCCTTCCCAGAACACTCAGACTCAAAAAGACACAAAAGTTTGCTACAATTAGGTAGAATATTAAATATTCAGCTGTCTCAGCAGAATTCAGTATCCTGGGCTACACTAGTAGGATAGCATTTAAAGTCTGAACTTTGCCTTTGGTAACTACTCTAGGAATTTCCTGAGTTACATAGCCAACTCAGTCTTAGTCTTTACAATGGCCACATTGATGCACTGTATAATTGTTTATATTTATTGTCATTATTTTTATGAAAAACTATATCTATAAGAATTACTAAAGGGTATTATATTTAAATACATTTTACTAAATTGCTTAACAGTATGAAGAGCTATATAAATGTTAAATTCTGCCTTAAGTTTTACATGATGAAGACACTGTACTTTAAACATCCCAAATCTCTATTATATAAAACTGGAAACATCAAGGAGTGTTTGGATAAAGCTCATGGCCAAAGCTTTTGCCTAGGAAAGGTATCTGAATTTTACCATTGTTAAAACTGCATTTCTTGATTTCTCCCTAATTTGCTAAACTTAAGCTATGCTAATTGTATTGGGTGATACTATGTCCCCCCAAGTCCTCATATACTTTTGATGGGGCTGAGTCTGGCTCTTGTGATTGGTTTGTTGTCTTGTGCTGGGATTAATGATGTGAGTGCTGCACCCACCCATGGGTGGAGCTGAGATACAGGGTAAGGGAGGCAGGTCTTCCTCTCGCTCGCTTCTGCCCTCTCTCTGTCTCACCAGCATGCCTTGCTGCTTTTGGTGATTGCCATGAATGGCAGCCCCACCACGCCATGCTGCCTTGGAGCCAACTAAGTATGGACTGAAACTGAGAAACTGTAAGAAATAAACCTTTCCTTCCCTAATTTTGGGCATCAGGTATTCTGTCTCAGCAATGAGTGAAAAGTAACTAAGACACTAATATACTCTTGATTTAAACATTGTTCAATACACAGAATGCTGATTTTGTTCTGCATTTCCCTTTGCCAAATATTATTCTTTAGTGATTGCATCCAAGTGGGGCACATGATGTTACTCTACAGAGTCAGAGGGAACATTCGGGATTCTCTAACCCAAGCCCTCTTCCTACAGTTGAGAGTTAAGTGGGTCTCCCTCACGGCTAGTGAATCATCCAGTGGGTAGTGCCCCTCTATGTTTAGCACCTTCACCACAGGCAGTAATTTGGATATCTTGCTGCAGGATAGCTTTGACCTGCTGGTGGTATGTGCATGATTACCCCATTGGGTGGCACAGGACAGTCTGATCAGGTTGTAAAGCCAACTGATGGGCCAGTCATGCATGTACCACCTGTGGTACAAGCCAGCAGGAATGTATAATTCCTATTACCAGCTTCATGTCCTTTCCAGTACATCCAAGCCCCTCAATAGTTTGTGGCCTTTAACAAATTCTCAGGGGTACCTGGAGCAGGGAATCCAGTGAAGAAGGAAAGAAAAATTTAATAGTCATATTGTTAGATGACTTCAGTGTTATTTGTTTCAAAGAATAGTACTTCTAACACTGATTGAATTTTTTTAAAAGTTTACCATATTCATTTTGTCCTTTTTATTTCTTGTTTCCAATGCATTGTTACCTCAGTCATTACCTTCTGATAATCAAATTCGGGATTTCAAGAGCAGGGCCATAGTATATCTCACCCTCAATGTCAGGTTCGATTTGTACCTTTCTTTAATAAGGGGATGAGAGGGTATCTTTCATACCTTACACTTTTATACCTACTTCAGCATAGCTTATACCTTCAAACTTTTGCTGGGATTCTGATTTAACCCATTATTTTACTTATTTGAAATCCTAAAACTCTATATCTTAGAAACAGAAAAACAAACCTAGCAAACAACCAAACCTTGCAAAGGTGCTCCTACCTGCATTTTACAGTGTGAGAAACTAGCTTTGACCTATTTCATAGTTCAATCAGCACTGCTTGTAACATAGAAGACTCAGACCCACCCCAAAGAGCCGTGCGCAGGCTACATTCTGCTGTGGTTCTGCAGGGCTGGCTAGTCCAGAAGACCATTAAATTATTTTATATGTGACAAACCCATCAATGGTGTCCTCTGTGATAGGGCCACCTTTTCCCTTTTACATCGTTTGTGACTTGTTCTTACTTTTAGAGATGTAGGAATGTGGAGTTTCTGTTTCTGTGCCAGCTCTGGCATTTATTAGTCCTCATTGCCTCCAGCTAGGGCAAGCAGTGTTTTTAGTTCCATCCAGAGGCCTGCAAACAACAGGTACCTCGTAAGTTTCACACGGTTGTTATTAGTGGTTACTGCTCCTCAGCACCTCATAAGAGATGGTTGGTGCTTGTTTAGTCAAAGAAAATGGGCTTTTATTAGTCATGGACTGTGTTAAGCATGGCTAAAAGGAGAACTGACTTACAGGCCCATCTCTTATTTTAATTTTTTTTTTTTTGCCAATCACTATTTCTAAAGTAAAGCTCCATGCAAGTATTTTTAATGACCAATGTTACTGCAAGTTGGAAAAACTAGTGGGATAGAAGTATTCACTCCTGAGCATTGTTTTCACCAATTAAATCTGAAGTTTAGATTTGCATGGAGTTTTGGTACTTGAAGATACTTGCAAAATATAATTACATTGGGTTGCAGTTTGCTACCTAATTTTGCAATTGTGTCAATGAATGCAGGAGCCAAACAAGGGAAATATAATAGGAAGAAAAGGCTTCAAGTGGGAATCCAGAAACAGCTTCTGTGACTTGCTGTGTTACTCTGAGCAGCCTGATGCACCAGTGTGAGTCTACCTGTTTAAAGTGAGATTGGCTCAGAGTTCTTCTAGGGTTAACTATCTACAATATTCTACGTCTCTTTGGTTTTATGACTTACTAGAAACTACCAGGTGGGGAGGGGTGAGATGTTTCCATTCTGTTTCTGAATTAACAATTCATGTTGTTCATACTCCATCGCTTGAACTCATCCATTTCATAATGTAGTAGATTTACAGCCCATGTTTCAAAGCACCTGCATTATCTATTTTGCAAATGTGGAGGGTCACAGAATGTTTTTAATAAGTTAGGGTCTAAACAGCAGGCCCATTACATAAGCTTCTCAGAACAGGCTTGTGTTAAAGAAACTATCACAGAAGCTCAAGTCATGACACTGAGCAGGCCCAAAAGAGGCACATTTACATTCTCTTGCTGACAGTCATCTTCTGGTGGCCCACAGAAGTGTAATGTTTGAATAATACATATAGGGCACAGAGTGTGCCAGTTTCTGATGCGTTGCCGATATTAACATACTTTCTCTTCTTTCATCAAAGTGATAAGTTCTCTATGATTATTTTGTGATGTAGTTGAAGGGAAGTCATTGAATTTTTACAGTTTCAAAATGCATGTGCTTTCCAAGACCCTGTTATGGTTGTGTTTTTCAGGGACTCTGTTCTGATTTATAAGTAGGGAAAGGCAGTGTAACAGGAAACTGGAATAAAACTAATGTCAACGAAAGGAAAAAAATTGAAGGTTGAGGTTTTCTCTTATCTGAAATCAGGTTTAGTTTCAATGCAATTTTCTCTTTTGATCTTCCTGTCTGCAATAGTGTTAGCAGTCTTGACTTTATTTATGGCTCCTTGGTATGATCCAGCTATGTGGGGAAGGAAGCCTGGTACCAGGCTTCCCTACATACCTTGGTGATAAAGGTCAGTGAAGAGCATAATTACGTGAGGAAGCGGCTAACTTTACTTGCTTCAGCTTGGCTTTACAATAACACATCTAGTCAGAGTTTGAAGAGTATCTCTAAATTTAGAGGGAAATTTAGAGGTGCACCTACTGATTTGTACTTTATGGACATGCTCATATGTGCCTAAGTAGGCATTGAAATATGGCCTGGTAAGTTGAATTTGGAAAGAGATGGCTGAGGTTAAAAAATAGCAAAAATCCAAAAGGATTGCAATGGCCTTCAAACAACAATCTTCAGTTATATTTTGGGTCTGCAGTCAAGGTTAGCATAGCTAATGAAAGGAAGTCACCAACATGGAGGAAATTTCCATCTTCTTGAGTTTCTGACGTTTAGATAATACACCCAATAGAAAAATCAACTGACTTCATTAAGTTTTCACTTAACACTTAAGAAAATTTCTTAAACTGTAGCATCTTTACCTAAACCCAGAGATCCAATATTCTTCACAGCTGAAACAACACCTTTTATAGACTGTTTTGTTTAGCAGCCTCTTTCTTTTATCCATGGAAAATGATGGAGAGATATTTATTTGGGTCCCCAAATACCATTTGCTCTGTTAAAACAACATTGCAGCCAAAAATTCTAATAAAAGTTTCCCTGTGACAAACTTAAACAATGATCCAATAGGAATGAAAAGCCAAACTAATGAGAAAATGATGTAAAAGGCCAGCTTTTTGCTTTCCCCACAGGGATTTTAATTACAGGGAAATCAACAGCTGTGCCAGGGGTAACACAGGAGTGCTGGGCATGCAAAATAACACCTTCAACTGGGAGGAATTTGAAGTAAATGGGCTGGAAATATTGGCTTTTCAAGCAATCAACAACCACACATGATGGGAAACGCAGAGCTCTTAATTTGGTTAAGGGCACTGATCCCAAACTTCTCTATAGCATGTGAATTCCTGTGAGTTTGCAGATATTGTGGTCCCTGATTATGTGAGAAAGTAATTTTTCCCATTAACTGCCAGTCACAAGATCTGAGAAAACAAGATGATATTTAGCCAGCTTAAGATTTATAAGCTTTTGTGTATTTTTCCACTTACAAAAATAAAGGTACTCTTAATGCTGTGAGTCACCATAGGAAGATATTGTTCCTGGTTATTTCTTTTTTGTACAGCTCACCTTACACAAAATATTTTGAGTAAAAGGCTTTTTCCTGATTCTTTAGGAAGGTTTAATATATTTCTCCCTTCCTCTCATCCATGGGGTGGCTAAAAACATGCTCTTATTAACCCACTCACTAGTGAGAACTTAAATAAACTCATGAACCTGGAAAACCTCATCAACCAATAAAACCAGGAGCCAATCTTAGATGGATTCAAAACAGTAAAATAATGCAAACTCTAAAGCAAAAATAATATTGTGATGACAGAATGACTTTGAGATTTTAATATTGCTTTTATTTTTTTGTGTAAGAGTTATGATACAAGGCTGTGGTAACTTAATTTTTTTGTAAAAAATGAGTATTTCACATGTAGTCATTCTAGATGAGATTAAGCATGCATTCATTTTAGTGGCAGACTCTACTGCCTCAAATCATTTGCAAAATTCTGGCGGCTGCTACCTTCATGGTACTGTCCTTTAGCATCATGGCTAAATGTTTCTATTAGTCAACTTTCTGCAGCTGGGGTAAAATACCTGACATACACAATTTAACAAAGAAACAATTTCTTTTGACTCACAGTCTCAGAAGTTTAAGTGCATGGTCAGCTGACTAAAGTAGAATTATTGTGGCAGAGGAACATAAAGGAAAGTCTCATATCATGGCAGCCAGGAAGCAGCATGACAGGGAAAACCCAGAGAGAAAGAGGCCTGGGACCCGATATCATCCCCAAGCGTGCACCCCTATGGCCCACCCAGACACACTCTGAAGTATATTTTATTAATCTCTCAGGCAACTCTCTAGCTAGTCAAGTTGACAATCAAGATTAACCATCAGAGGGGTCTATGCTGTGTTCCGTTTCTCTCATTTGTAGCCAAAATCCCATTTCTTCTGATCGAGAAACTGCTAAGGGAAAAAACTATATTTCAATATGTGTTCAAGGTCAGGCTTAGTGGTGATGGTCTCCTGATCTACAAAACGTACAATTACATTCTGGCAGTTATTTTTACTCTCTTTTCCTGTGTTGTTTCAAATGAATATCTTAATGATTGAGATAACTTTTTAAGAACTGGGTACCCAAGATGGGTGCCTCTAGTTTTTTTTCTTCTCCATACAAAAGACTCAGAAAATCTGTGGACTTCTTTCTCTGGGCTAAACTTATCACTCCTCGAGCTAAAGAGTCACTTTTAGCAGGCACTTGTCTCCACTTGGCTGTCAGAAAGAAAAGTCTAGACTAGATTTTCTGGAAGGGTTTTGACTATGTTTAGTTTTCTCATAATATTTGTATACCAATACCTACCATAGTGTTTGGCTCATGGAGAACACTCAGTAAATATTTGTGGAGTGAATGAGTGAGTAAATAAAACATTCTAAGACTAAAGTCACAGTTGTTTGTAGAAGTCTTACTGTTTGTTTCATGTCCAGTAACGTCATACAATGGATTCACTTGTCCAAATACTTAGGGATATATTTATATATCTGACGAATTCACTTGAGAACTACATTTTCAGTACTTGATATGTGAAGCAGTGTTTTTGAGATTTTCCTAAGATTACAGGGTAACAAATACTTTCTAAAGTTTGTTTTTAATCTTTATTTTTAGAAAAGATTTACATTTAGTGCAGTGTTTCCGTATACCCCACACCGACTTCTTCCTATTGTTAACATCATATATTAGTATGGTACATTTGCCTATCATGTACTAGTGTGGAACAATACTGAGCTAATATCATACATTGTTGCTGACCCAAACCCATACTTAGTTTTTCCTAATGTCCTTTTTCTGTTCCATGATCCTTTTAAGGATATCATGACTACATTTGGTATCCATGTCTACTGTGCTCCTCTTGGATGTGAGAATTTCTCAAACTATCCCTACCTTCCATGAATTTGGAAGTTTCTGGAGTGGGTTCTTGTTTAGTATTTGATGATTTTTTATGATTGCATTAAGGTAATGTTTTGGTAACCTAGGAAAACCACAGAGCTACAGTGTGATGTTGGGTTAGTGTCTCTCCATGTGTTCACTATAAAATAACAGTTTTCCCTTCCCATTCCACACTTTATTTTCTATCCTCTGAAAACAAGTCACCAAGCATGGTCTACAAGAAGACTTGATGAGTTACACTGTACATTTTAAAGGAAGAATAGCCACATAAATAATTTGGAGTTTTGCAGAGAAGACTATTCCTTTCTTATTAGTTGAATATTTTTATCAGTGTAGACTCATGGTATCTGTGCTTTGATTTATAATCCAATACTTCTTATTGATTTTGTTGTTTAAATTGTTCTAGGTGTGGAATTGAAAGCTTTTCAGATGATCCCAGTGTTTCTTCAGCAAGCCCTCTTCATGGTAGGGTTTAAGTTTTTATTATTACTATTTCAGCACTTACTTATTTTGTGGTAGTATAAGATGTGTCAGTTTATCTTATTTCTGGTTTTAGTCATTAGAATGAGCTGTTTCTTCAAGGAGTCCCAAGTCTTTTTTAGACAATGGTACTGAAAACTAAGATTTGGGTACTAGGCATTTTCATTGCTATAGTGAATCTCTACGGGTCCTATGAACTGATAAAGAATGGAAATATATGTGTGTATACTAATGGATGTTTGCTAACTCTTGTATACACATGTACTAAGAAATATTTCTATAATTAATCACCATATTTATAACAATTTAAGCATGAATATGTACTGACATCTGTGGCTCTACCAAGCTCCCACATGAATCATCGTAGTCTCCTTCTCCTGCTTATCTGTCAATGTCAGACCCCAAGTGAGAAACTGGCTTTCTGCTGTCTTCAATCCACTGACTAAATTCTATAATCTCTTTGTATACACACAGTCTCAGATTTGCTAACCCTCATGCACACTGGAAGCAACTTCATCAAGTAATCTAGGGTACAGATATACAAATTTTTTTCTTTAGCAATACAAATGCCACTCATTTACAAAGGTAGTGAGACCAGCAACTTTTTCTTCCACTTCCTTCAATTAAGTTGTCTCAACATCTGTAATACAGTTAAATCCTATGGCCAAAGGCTATAATTTATTCAGGGAACATCTGATCTTCTAAATGAGTTGTTAAAGTTTGTGTGCATAAGGTATAGGTATTATTTCTGCTGTAGAGTTAGTGAACTTTTTAAAGTGCATATCATACACATCTTAGAAATGTTTTTTAAACATTGAGTGTGTATGAAATGCATAACCTCTTATTTAACATTATGCTATTTGTGGTTCACATATATAGGTGAGGTTGTCCTCCATCCTGTGTATATTCGTGCTTAGATTTGTTGTTCTGATGAAAAGATGGAACATTGTTTTCATGTTTAATTTTTAAGGTATATGGAAGAAATTTCAATCCACAACTCAAAGCTACTTCAAATCACCAGGAAATTTAATCTCTAATGATTATGTTATTTATTTTTTTCAGAAGCCCAGTTTAAGAAAATCATGAGACTAAATGAAGAACATTTTCTTTTTTATGGAAAACTGACTCTCTGGAGATATTCTAGCAAACCAGATCATTAGATATAGGCTGGTAATATATTGTTTAGGTTCTTGACAGAACACTTACATGGACCTTGTGTTTAAACATCACGCCTCTAGCTTTTTATTGAGGGATTAGAAGAAATAGTTATACTAAATGCTTCACTGTACTCACGATTTGAAAACTTTTGAAGATGCTTTCCATAAACCCATTTTTCTTTTCTCCAATATGGAATTTCAAGTGAGAAACGGAAACAGTTTTTATTTTATTTCATTTCATTTCATTTTGTTTTATTTTAAATAAAGAAGTTTAGGCACTTGAGAGACTGAGAAGATTGCTGTGAGTTCAAGACCAGGCTGAGCTACGAAGTGAGATCCTGTCTAAAAAAACAAAAAACAAACAGTTTTTCAGAGATTCCACCAGGGAGATGCAATTGCTTGGAAAACATGTCTGAACAAAATCAACCTCAACTAGGAGAGTTTCTCTCTGTCTTCATTACTTCCATTGTTGAGACAAAATACCTGATGCCCAAAATGAAGGAAGGAAAGGTTTATTTAGTTTACAGTTTTTGGAGGTTTCATTCCATAATCAGCTGGCTCCTATGCAGGATGGTGTGGCTAAGGGGTACCCATTCATGGTGGCTGCAAATGACAAGAGTGAAAGAGCAAAAGGGGAAAAGCATGCCTCCTTTCTTCCATTATATTTTATGCTGCCTACCTGACCCTGGGTGGGTACAGCAATCATATTGCCAATCCCAGCCCTAGACAACAAACCAATCACAAACGCTAGACTCAGCAGCCTCCATGACTGACTGAGACTTGTGGGAGGCTACCTAGACACAAACCATAACATTTCTCACTATATGGTTGTACAGTTTTGCACAAACAGAAAGGTTGAATTGAAAATGTCTTGCTAATCAGATTATATAAATCAACCTTGAGAAATAAAAAGGTGCTGAGTCACTGCCAGATCACTCTTAAATTCAATTTATTTAGAATTCAGAGTTACAGAAAACATTTTTTCTTTAAGGAATTAATATAATATTTTTTCTCCATGGGAATAAGATCTGCATAACTAACTATGTCTCATTTTAACTTTGGCCATCTATAAAACTTCAAAATCTGAAATTCAAGTTAAATACTGACCTTGAATGTGTAATTAACACATCACTACCACTAATTTCCTAGTCTTGTATTTTTACCATTATGTTATTCAAAAGAAAAATAATTTAAATATATTGATATGAGGAAAGAAAAAACTATAATGAACAAATACTAACCTAAGGATAGTTGGGATAGAATTAATATTAGACAAAAAACTAGAAGGAAAACAATTAATATTAGACAAAAAACTGGTTAGAAGGAAATAACCATCTAGGATAAATGCAAATCATATTAATAGTTTTAATTATTAGCACAGTAATTTTAATTATCTAGGATTAATACATTTTATTGAAAGTATTGATTTCATAAAGGAAGATCATTACAAAGTTATAAAATTTTGAACTTATACTCACATAACAACATAACTTTATAATATATAAAGCAAAATTTAACAGTATAACATATCAACAGTTGTTAGAGATTTTAGTACATTTCTTTGTGAAATTGATGTGTCAAATAGACAAATAAAAGATACATACTGTGTTTTAACCACACAACTTATAGATTGTGAATAGGCAACCTGTGTACAGGAACTTATTGGTATGAGGGAGAAGGCACATTTTTTAGAAACTTCTATGACACACTTATACAAATTGACCATGAATAAGCCCTAAACCAAATATTTAAAAATTTTATAGAACTAATTGCACTCAGATCACATTTTCTGATGCAATGAATTTAAGTGTATATAAATAAGCAGAAGAAGATAATACTTTCTAAGTAGAATTATGAATGCCTTATGACTTAACAAAAATGCTTTCTATAAAAATATATAGAAAGCATCTCTATTTTTAATTAGAGAGAATGCTATATTATTGCCAATTTGCTTGGGACAAAATAACTGACACTCACAACTTAAAAGAGATAAGGCTCGTTGATACAGAAATTTCAGTCCAAAATGGGTTGTCTTCAAGTCAGAAACATCATGATGGAGCACAGCTTCTTGCTTCATAGAAAGGCACAACGAAGGAGCACTGGCTGGATATTCCCTCCAAAACCCCGCTCTGTGACTCTCTCAACTGTGCCCCATTTACCTCACAGAATATTTAGCTATGAACATCAGCAGATTAATCCATTAATAGCACTCCATTATCCAACTTCTAAGTGTCCCTTAACACAGTCAAATTGACAAGATTACTTAAAAATAGTCCCCCCTTGCTAGCTTGACACCTAATCACATCTTCTTATTGACACTTAATCATCAAGTAAAAACAATAACAAGTTAATAATTCCACCTAACATGATACAACTATCCTGCATACAACTGGAAAGGCACTAATTTCCTTCCTAAAATAGGAAGAAGAGGCTGTCAGAAAGATTGCGGAGTGGTGAGCAGTGGAAAACCAGCTTCTCCGAAGCTGGATGACCAGATGCTGGAGTATAGCAACTTGGGGAAGACAAGAAGAAAGGAGGTGGATGCTAAATCCAGAAAAGCTCTGAAGGGAGAATTGGAGCCCAAGTGAAGAGCAAGGTGATAGACCTCAAGGTAGAAGATGGAGGTGGCAAACTCTGCTTTCTCCAGACTTTGGGCTTGCAGCATGAGAGAGGAGGCTTGAGCCTACAAAGGTGGTAGATCCTGCAGGCCTCCACAGAGAAGTGCATCAGTGGAGCAGAGTAGTGGGTGTTGTGGACTGCAGTGGTTAGTGAGTCAGCCTATTCCAAACATTCACAGGAGAGGGTGATTGACTGGATGCCATTTTGGGATGGGGCCGGCTGAACCAGGGAGTCAGAGTAGCCATGGGTTGGCTTCATCTTGGGGTTCCATGTGTCTGGAGGAGAAGAAATCTTGGGAGATGCCCAGAGTCAAGGAGCTGAGACCAAGTTGGCAAGAAACACCCATAGTGCTCTGGATAGAACAACTTGGGTCACAGACCCACAAATATAGGCCAGGATCAGTCTGAACTTCTGTAGAGTTGAATCAGCACCCCACCCTATTCCTACAGCAGGATTGCTGGGATCATGAAATAAGGATATGGGGTCTGTCTGCTTCCTCTGTCTTCCAGTGACAACTGAGATACACTCTGAAGTAGACACTCACAAAACTGTAGGCCTCAAAGGTAGCCATAGGCTTGAAATCACAGAGAAATCTCTCCGTGTCCCTCTCTCTGTCTCTCCGTCTCTCTCTCTCTCTCTCTCTCTCTCTCTGTGTCTCTCTCTCTCTCTTTTGCATATTCTTGTTTTTTTCCTGAGTGTGAACATTGTTTTAAGGGTTTTTTTATGGTTTATTTTTGTTATTATTTCTTCCTTCTTTGTTTCCCTGTTTTCTTCTTCATCGGTCTCCAAAAGCTTGGGTAATCTTCCTTTTTCCTTAAACCTTGCTTCTAATTTCTTTGTCTTCATCTATTTCTCTATGTTTTTCCTCTTACCTCTTTTAAATTTTCTCCCCTAAGGGTAAAATTGCTCAGTTGAGGAAATATTTACTATTTATAATTTTCTTGTTGGTTTTAGGTTTCGTTACATAGCTTTAAATCTTGTTCACATACTTCAAGGTGGCAAACTAATAGTTACTACGATTAGTCATTCTCTATGCTGTGCTTGATCCTATCGTTATTATTATTGCACTGCTGTACCCAAGGTGACATAGTGGTTCTAATCAGTCATTCTTTTTGTATGTCAAAATTGAGATTGTCCAAAGGTCATAAATAATACTAAAGTCCAGTAACAAAGACCCAAGAGCTAGGGCAAACAGGTAGCAATGTCTCATCTCTAATGAATTGAAGAGGTAAGATATTGTGACAGACTCAAAAGCCAAAAGCCAGCTACACCTAGAAGACATCTCTGAAAACTAGTCATTTTCTAAGGAGTCCTTCATACTATAAATGCAGCTACTTATCATAAATAATTTACAGGCATTAATGCAGAAAATAAATTTTAAGAAGATAGAAAATGAGAAAACATGGATGCAAGATGAAACCTCAGACCTCCACCTTGCCCAAGGTAAACCCAAAGGCAGTGAGGTGGAATAAATCAAACATCTAAACTCTCTGAAATGGTAACAGTGGAAGTAGCAAAGGAGATGAATAAGGCTCTAGAAAAAGAAACAAGTCAAACTAATTTCTCAGACAATCATACTGAAAGACATGGTTAGTGAATCTCAAGTAGATACAGATTACAAAAAAGAGGAGCTTAGAAAAATGATGGAAATCCTGAAGACTGAACACATGAGAGAAATGCAATCCATGAAACAAAGGAGATTAAAAATTCTTTTGAAAGTATGTATAGTAGAATCAAGCAATGTCACAACAGACTATCAGATCTAGAAGATGAGTTTGTAGTTAGCAATCATGAAAAGAAAGACTTCTTCAAAATACCAAGAGGCTATGAAAAATCAATCCAACAGCTGACAGATGATGCAAATAATCACATAAAATGATTGAAGTCAATGAAAAAAATCAGGAGATAGCACAAAGGACATAAAAGAACTTGTTCACAGAAGTAATGGCAGAAAACGTCCCAAGAATGGAAAAAGAATTTGACATACAGATGTGTAAGACATATAGAACTCCAAAAGTGCATAAACAAATGGAAATTAAATAAAACCATTCTGAACAACCAGTGGATCACAGATAAAATTAAAGGAAAAACTATACAGTTTCGACAATTAAATAAAAATGCCAAAAAACACAGAAAAAGTTATGGGACACAGTGAAAGCAGTCCTACAGAAGAATACAGGAGAAATTCGTAGTGGTGAATTCCCACATCTTAAAACCCCAGCTAGCTCAAATAAACAACCTAGTGTTGAATGTCAAGCTACTAGAAGAAGAAGAGCAAATTAAACCCAAAGCATGTATGAATCAGGAAATTATAAAAGTTAGAGCAGAAATTAATGCAATGGAGACTAAAAGAATAATATAAAGAATCAGTGAATTGAAGCATTAGTTCTTCAAAAGATTAAGTAAAATAGATAAATCCTTAGCCAACTTTATCAAAAAAAGGAATGAAAAGACTCACGCCATGAAAATAGGAATGAAAAGGGTGAAACCACAACATATCCTGCAGAAATTCAGATGATCATCAATGCCTACTATGAGAACCTGTACTTTAATAAGTTGGAAAATAGAAGAAATAAACAGATTCCTAGATACATGTGGATTATCAACACTGAATAAAGAAGATGTAAATAAACCAACATTGGTCACTGAAATTGAAGACATAATTAAAAACCTATCAATGATAAAAAGTCCAGGTCCTGATGGATTCACTGCAGAATTCTACAAGAATTTAGAGATCTAATGCCACTACTTTTCTAACTTTTCAGTGGAATTGAAAAGGAAGCAATATTCCTAAACTCATTCTTGCAATCAAGCATTATGATGACACTAAAACCAGAGATGAATCCAATGAAAAAAAGAACTGCAAGCTAACCTACATAGTGAATATAGATGCAAAAATCCTCAATAAGATACTAGCAAACAGAATACATCAAATCATCAAGAAGATTATACACCATGACCAACTAGGGTCCATCCCAGAGATTCAGGGATGATCCAACAATTGCAAATCAATAAATGCAATATTAACATTACAGTAAATGTAATATGTAATATTAAATGTACATTAAATGTTAAATGTAATATTAGCCATATTAACAGAAATAAGGACAAAAACTACATGATAACCTCAATAGATGCAGAAAAAACGTTTAACAAAGTCTAACACCCATTCATGGTTAAAAACCACCTAAATAAAATTGCAGTAGATGATCTTTATCTCAATCGACAAAAGCCATCTATTAGAAATGAAACGTACATCATACTAAATGATTAAAAAACTGAAAGCTTTCACTTTAAAATCAGGAGCAAGACAAGGATATCCACTACCACTATTAGCATTCAATATAGTACTGGAAACATCAGCCAGAGCAATTAGACAAGAGGAAGTAATAAAAAGCACAATTTAAATTATTATTATTTGCACATGACTTGATACTCTGTGTAGAAGACACTAAAAACTCCACCAAAAGACCTCTAGATTTAATAAACAAATTCAATAACATAACTAGATACAAAGTCCACACTCAAAATACAATAGCATTCCTATACACAAATAAGATAGAAATTAGGAAAACCACATTTTTCATAATAGCATCAAAATATGAAATACTTAGGAATTAATCTAAGAAAGGAAGTAAAAGACCTTTGTGTTGAAAACTACAATACTCTGAAAAAAGGAGGTTGAAACCGGGTGCAGTGGTGCACACCTGTAATCCCAGCACTCAGGAGGCTGAGGCAGGAGGATCATTGTGGGTTCCAAACCAGCCTGGACTACAAAGTGAGCCCAAGACCAGCTTGAATGCATAGTGAGACCCTGTCTCAAAAAGTCAAAAAAAAATGGAGGTTGAAGAGGATAACAAAAAATGAATATCCCTTGTTCTGGGTAAGAAGTACCAATATAGTGAAAATGACCATACTTCCAAAATATTACAGTTTTAATGCAATTCTGATCAAAGTACCAATAGCATACCTCATAGAGTTAAAGAAAACAAACCTACAATTCATTTGAAACCAGAAGAGACCTGGAATTGCAAAGCAATTCTGGGCAACAATGGCAAAACAGAGGGTATCACAATCCCTGGCTTGAAATTATACTACATGGTACTGGCAAATAAAAATAGACCTGAGGATCAATGGCACAGATTAAAAGATGCAGAACTACCTCTAGATGCAGCCAACTATCTTATTTTTGACAAAGGGCCAAACTCCTTCTCTGAAAGAAAGTATAGTTTCTCCAATTGATAAATGGTGTTGGGAAAACTGACTTTCCACATACCAAAGATTAAACCTAGACCCATGTCACTCACAATGCACTAGACTAAAATCTAAATGGATCAAAGATGTAAATATTAAAATATAAATACTAAATCTGCTGAGAGATAGGGTGGGTAGAACTCTTGAAGACAGAGGTATAGGCAAAAACTTTATGAACAAAGCCCCAATTACACAGGAAGTATTAACAAAGAATCAACAGCTGGGATCTCATCATATTAAAAAATTTTTGCAAAGAAAATCACTAACAGAGTGAAAAGACAAGCCACAGAGTGGGAAAATTTTTTTCCAGGTATTCCTCAGACAAATGGTTAATATCTAGAGTATATATGGAACTCAAAAATATCAGACTCCCACCGAATTTAAAAGCCCGATCCAAAAATAAGCACATAAAATGAATAGACGCTTCTCAGGTGAAGAAGAGCAATCAGAAAATAATTGTATGAAGAAATGGTCAGCATCACTGGTCATTTGAGAGATACAAATTAAAACAACACGGAGAGTCCATCTCACTCCAGAAAGAATGGTTACTATCAAGAAATCAACCAATATCAAATGCTGGTGGGGTTGTGGGATAAAAAAACTTTCTCCATTGTTGGGAGGAGTGTAGACTGATTCAATCACTGCAGAAATCAGAATAGAGATTCCTCAAAAAACTAAAACTAGAGATCCTATTTGGCCCATTTATTCCCTTCCTTTGTACTTCCTGAAAGAATTAAAATCATCATTCCACAGAGACATATGTGCACCGATATTTATAGAACAGTTTGTAATATCTGAATCTTGGAATGGTCCAAATGCCTATCAATGGATGAACAGATAAAAAGGATGTGGTGTTTTTATACAATGGAGTACAGCTCTGCCATGAAGAAGGATAAACTTGAGACATTTCTAGGTGAATAGATGCACCTTGAGACTACACTTTTAAGTGAAATAAATCAGACACACGTTTAAATATTGCATTGTTTCTCTTGTATGAGAAACTAAAAGTTAAACAAGGACTAAAATTTATAGTAGACTTTGAGATGTAGGGAGAAAATGTTTAAATCAGAGGGGAAACAAGGAAGCGGGTGAGAGGCAGGAAAAGAAGCAAAAAGAAAATAAAAGGGAACAGAAAGAAAAGTGGAAACAAAGCTTTTGGGGAAGACGGGTTGAAGGGAGGAGAGGAGATCGACAGAAAAGAAGAATCAAGATGTAGCATGTACAGGTACAAATTCCCTATGATAAAAGTGATCATTGTGGATATCCTAAAACATACCAATAGAATTAATTTTAAAAACTTTTAAAAAATAGGAAGCTAAATTTTTCTTTGGGTGATGCTTACTCTTCTCCTGGCAATCAGTACATACATGTAATGTGGATTTAAAACTACTAATACTAAGCCGACCAATATTGCATTATATGATGTAGGATATAAAGAAAGAAAGAAAACTACCTTCTTAACATAGATGTATATGTGCACAAGTATATTCTTAAAAAATATAAAGAAAATATGAAATTTACAGTTCCATTTTCTATAGCTGGTTAAGTGGCCATAGCTGATATTTATAACTAACTTTTGCTATGAACCATTTGGTATTCTCTTGAGCTTCAGTGAGTACCTTAGCAAATCTCGGTCTTCTACTTTTGAGAAGACCCACATCTTCATTCCTAAAGGATCTGCCCAGTTGTCCTCCTGCCTGGATTGCATTGTTATAGTTTCACATTGATCTTAATAATGGGGCATGATAGTACTAGGAAACACCTTAATGGGTCTCCTGCACCCTATAATAGTCTTCTTTACCTCTTTTGTGGAATAGCAGTCTGATTTTCCTTTGGTAATCTGGATCAGTCACCACCTCCAACACTATACTCCCTTTTAAATCTGTTAATTCAGAAGTATGAGGAGCCCAAAATGGCAGGGGAAAGTCTTAATTTCCAATTCAAGAAAACCAACCAAAGGTAGTATGACAAAGAAACATCTAAAAACATTCTCATTCTGGAACATGAACGTGAAAAATCCAAGTCAAGTATGTTATGGTTTTTGTAATCCATATATGGCTTTTATAAGTAACTTTATATCTTCTTATATCTATCTGTGTATTTGTGTAAGATACGTGCAATTTATATAAATACATGTATATTCCAAACTTGTACAACAAACTGGATATTAGTTTTAACTGTATATTGTATAGAAATACAAAATTTTTCTTATACGTTCTTCAAATATACCACAGAAGTTCTAGTTTGATCCTCTCTAGATCTCTCCAGAGATATTTCATTTTGGTTCATTCAGCTGGAATTTGGAAAAAGCATAAATGGGAAACTCGGGAACACTGAATTCAAGCTCTTCTCCCAGAAAAATGTCATGACATTTAGCCCCTAGATAACCAAGATCTTGAACCTACATCTCCACCCTCTTTGGGCCTGCCAGGAATCAGTCTTCTGCCTGATCATTCCAAGGAGCAGGATGGAGAAGGCCTCCAGATAATGTGAAGATGTTCGAAGACTTAATTGTTTGGTAGTAATAAGTGAAAAAGTGAGAGCTTTCACCTCCCACTACTCCCAACCCAAACAGGAAATTTTCAAACTTCCTCTGATTGTGGTTCAAAACACAAGCAGCAGCATAACAATTTACTTTAGGAGGTCGTAGATAAGATGTGAGAAGCACAGGCAGCACAACCAAAAATGAACAAATGGGATTATATCAAACTAAAAAGACTTTGTACAGTCAAAAGTCATCTGTATAGAATAGAAAATATTTTCAAATCATACATCTGATAAGGATGAAACATCTAAAATATATAAGAAACTCCCACAACAGACTAGTAAAAAAATTAATGTCCAAATTAAAAATGGGTTATGCAGTCAGCACACAGGCTGAGAGACAAGGATCCCCCGCTCTGTGAGCAGCCATCTGATTTGGAGGAGCACAGGTTGAGTGGATAACAATTGAGGAACAAAAACAACTTGATACTTACATTGTTTGATTGACTTTGCAGGCCTAAAGCTGTAGTCTGAGCACCTATTTAAAGGCTAACAATATGCAATAGAGCAACTATAGGGGATTTCCTTCTGTCATCCATTTGAAATCCAATATTGTTCTCACTGTTTTGTTTTGTTCCATTTCATTGTTTTTTTTTTTTTCCTTTGGTGCTCTGTTGTGGTTGGTTTTATTCTGTTCTGTTTTGTTTGCTTTTATTATGTCTGATAGTATGGGCAGCAATTTCAAAGATAACAAGAGGCATTAGGTAATCATTGTTGATTTCCTATTATCCTGTTTTGAAGTCCTGTATCTCTTTCACTGTTTTGTTTTATTTTGTTTGGTTTTATTCTCTTTAAAATAAGATGAATGAAAATAAATAAAAATGGGCTATGAACTTAAATAGTTGTTTCTTTTAGAAAATATCACACAAATGGCTAAAAGTATATGAAAAGATGCTTAGCATCAACAATTACCAGGGAATGCAAATTGAAAATACAGTGAGAAATCACATCACATAAAAATGAGAACAAATACTGGTTAGGGAAGAATTTCAATGCCTACCATGCTGCTGGTGTGAATGCAAAATGATGCAGCTGCTATGGAAAGCAGAATGGAAGTTACTCAAAAATTTAAAAATGAAAATAGCATGTAATTCAGCAGTCCCACTTCTGTGTATTTAATCAACAAATTGAAATCAGAGTCTGAAGAGCTGAGTACACTCTCACGTTCATTACAGCATTATTCACAGTAGCCAATATATGGAAACGACCTATGTGTCCATGGATAGATGAATGGATAAACAAAGGTGTCATGTTACACACAGTAGAGTGCTATTCAGCCTTAAAAAGGAAGTAAACTCTGTGATATGCAGCAACATGGATGAACCTGGAGAACATTTTGTTAAGGAGAAAAAAATAGTTACAGAAAGACAAACACTGGATGACTCCACTTATGAGGTATCAAATTCATACAATAAAAGAGTGGAATGGTCGTTGTCAGGAGCTATAGGGACACAACAGGAGGAATTACTATGGGGTAGTCATGAAATTTCTGTTAAGCCAGATGGGTAAATTTAGAGACCTCCTGCACTATATTGTACCTATAATCAACAATAATGTACATTAGATATTCATTTAAATTTTTTTGATAAGGTAAATCTCATGTTAAGCATTTTCAGCCACATTGAAACAAAATTGAAAAAAAAAAAAAAGAGAAAGTACCTGGCTCTTGGCGGTTATTGGATCAAGTATTAGGGGGTAGGTAGAGGTTTCCAGGATGGTAAAGAAGGCAGGGAATGGCCTGCTTTTAACCCAACAGTGTCATGTGCACAGGGACAATTTCTACACAGTGTATCAGTTTCATTTACCAGATTCCAGCTTGATTAGTGTGAGCAGAAACATCAGATTGCCTCAAAATTTTTCAGTCTAAATGTTAAGATAAAAATCATTTAACCTGGGATTTAGAAGTATTTTGTTTTCTTTTTTATTTTAAAGAGAAAAAAAAAACCAATAAAAACCGTGATACAAAATTTCAAAACAAGACAGTAGGAGAGTAACAACGGTCAATATATTGAAGTGTTTTCTTTGAATTTATATTTAAATGTATTTGTATGATTCTTAGAATTATACCTTGACCACTAAGCAATATTCCATATCATCAGGGGGGAAACCTCCACCTCGCCAAAGGTACTAGTGGGTTGAAGATGAAGGCGATTTCTGGAAGTATTTTACTTGTTGGAGGAGGCAGGTCATATGCAAGAAAGAACACAGAAA
Organism: Dasyprocta punctata; assembly: GCA_004363535.1. Taxonomy (NCBI): domain Eukaryota; kingdom Metazoa; phylum Chordata; class Mammalia; order Rodentia; family Dasyproctidae; genus Dasyprocta; species Dasyprocta punctata. The sequence continues at coordinate 75,992 of RJWM01001500.1, read as the reverse complement.
AAGTATTTGAAAATTCAGTACTAAATTTGGAGACGGTTCAATATGTCACTAATACCGGCCTTCACTGTGTGTTCATCTGATACGAACCTTCATACATGAGAAGAACGGGAAGAACTGACTTTAAAAAAATGAGTTCAAGTTGGCATGAAATTTAGGGCAAACTGTCAGGTTAAAAAAAAAGCCAGTTGCAATAATCTGCATTTAGTATAACTCCATATATGAAAACATTGAAAGATAATATTATTTTTGTACAGAGAAGGAAAAATATCAGAATATAAGTAGAAGCGTGGAATGAATTTCTTCGTGAAAAGAAATTAGAGAAAAGATTCAAGTTTTATGTTATATGTGTAGTAATGCTATGGTTTACACACACACACACACAAACACAACGTTACTTTAACAGTAACAAGTATTTTTAATTTGGGGAAAGGGCAAGAAGGGCAACACAGTCCTCATCTCTGCTTAGCATCATCTAAGGAAATCTAGGCAAGCAAACAGCGTGGACCAACTCAGGTTCCAATGGCCCCACCTGGTTTCTGCCGTTGGCTCTCTACTTTCCCTGAAAAGTTTGCAATCTTTCAATCTGGAACTCAGGTAATGGCCGTGTGTGTACTTCTTTGATGCAAGCAAGTATTTACATGAGAACAAAGCTATCATACTGCAAATTTGAAGACTATCAATAGCAAACACTCAGTGTGGCATCAAAGCAAATCCTATGTAGAATGAGCAAGAGGTTAACAAATACTGAAAGTAGATTTATGCCAGTGAATTTCATGGAAATCAGTCAGTATCTTTCCAAAAGGAAGTGAATGAAAGTCATCCCTTCCATCACTGCTTTATTTATAACCCATCATAGGATTTGACTCAGGGCTGCACTTCTTACTAGTGGTATAAAATTAGGGAACTTGGATCCTTAGTTTCTTCATCAGTAACACTTGGAAAACAGCAGCATTTACCTCATGAGGTGGCTATGTGGATTAACAATATAAGGCCTTGGTTCAGGATATAACTCTCAACCTAGAGCTTGGCATGTAGTGGAGACCCCCAAATAACTGCCATTTCAAAAAAATTATAACAAAAGAAGACAAATATGTTCGAGGGCAAAACAGAAAGAAAAACAACAACTCTACATACACTACAACATTAAAGCATTAAATAGAGGTTTATTGACACCGTATTGCAGATACATTATGTCACATGTAAGCACATAGCAAATTCTAGATAATATAAGTGTTATAGTCAGGTATTATAAAGAAAACAATTTAATACAAGACATATAATTTATAGAATTATTCTATAGTAGTTACCCAAAGAGTCAAATTCAGAAAGTGCAGAAAATCTGTCCACACACTAAAGACTCATCCAGTTGGGGGCATGAATCCCACAGCAATGTCCTGCATGAGTCCAGCTGAAGACCTAGAACCCATGACAATATTTCATGCAAGTCTGTTTCACTGATCTGCCCAAAGGTTAGTGGTAGAAGCTAGAAAGTCTGTGCAAGTGAGATGAAGGATCTGTGCTGGTAGGCTGAGGGTTTTGCACTGGAGTCAGGAAGTGGATGCTCAAAGTAAGGACCAAAGCTCCCTGGAAAAGTACCACAACCATTCTCAGCTACAATGAGGTCCCGACTCCTCCAATGATGAGAACAGCTAAGTTCATATCAGGAAGCCAATGTGACAAGCTTCTCCAGGAGACTGAACAGCACTCCATCTTCCCCTTCAGAGCCAGGAAGTGGTAAAGTAAGGACCAGAGCTCCTTCAAAGTGAACCACAGCCATTCTCAGTGACAAGATCCCAAGCTCCTCTAATGATGAGAACAGTCAAGTTCATATCAGGAAAAAAGCCCGACAAGCTCCTCCAGGAGGACTAATGGCAACAGGAGAACCAACCACAACACGGAGAACCAACAACACCACCTCTTCCTCTCCAGTTCTCTTTCCTTATGTTGGCAATAATCCTCAGGTGGACCATCCACACTCAGTACCACACTGATTCAGTTCAGCTGATATTACAAGTTGACTGCCAGTTATCAATTCAAAACAATAAGCAAATACCAAGCAAAGCTGTTGTGGAAGTATAAGATCTACTATAGGTCTCAGATGGGAAAATTCTACACAATAAGAGGAACTTAGCATACTTTGTCATTTATTTCCCTTCTGTCTCTAGCTCTCCATGTTTATCCATTTCAAAGAATTTGTTTACAAATGTCTGAACCAAACTTAGGTGTGCTTAAACTTGCCCTCATTTTTATCAATCTGCTTATCATGTATTCTAATGAGTTCTGCTTCACTGATAAGCACTAGAGTTCACAGCTATGGAGCCAGATGTATCTAAATTTTGCTTACTGTATCAACTTTGTGACCTTGAATATATTGTGTAATTTCTTTATTCTCTGGTCTGATCAGTGAGAATACAGTAGTATCTTCATCTGAGCATTGTTATGAGGATTAAATGACTATTTCAAATGCTTAGCATTCAGTACATGCTTAAAGTTGCTACTTTCCCTGATTTTCCCAGAAGAAAACTTAGAGATCACCTTTCTTCTCATTTTCCAAATGAGAAAGACTAAGTCCATAGGAGTTTATACACACACACACACACACACACACACAGAGAGAGAGAGAGAGAGAGAGAGAGAGAGAGAGAGAGAGAAACCAAAGTTCTATTTCTACACTCTTTCCACTGCTGTCCTTTCTCTTATTAGCTTGCATAACTTCAGTAGAGAAAACTCAGTGGAATCCAAATATATTCTTTTCTGCTTTTTAATATAGGTAAGCCACCAAGAGATTTTAAAACTAGCAGTGAGTTTTATGAAATGTAATAAGTAGTCTAAGAACTGTTTTAAGTCCTCAGAGATATTAAAAACAGAAGTTCTGTTTGTCCAAGCTTTCCGTAGCAGAACATAAGTATTCTGTATGCTTTGGCACCAAAAACTCCAGAACTCAGTATTTATCTGCACATTTCAACTCAGGCCTCCTGGAATGGTTGCCCATGTCACTGGCAAAGCAACTGGTCTTTGGCAGTTAGAGCAGTCAAGTTTACTCGGCACACAGATGCATTTGAGGCGCAAAATGCAATAGAAATGGAAATGCTGTGAGTCTCACCTGGCTTCCATATCTCTGTCATCTGTTCTCATACCTGAAGATCACCTGGAGACAACCCAAGGGAACCCATGATCATGTGCCGGATGAGAGGAGGCAGAATTCAGCCACCTGTAATTTATAGCTGGGCCTCTTTATTTGAGGAAGAATGACAAGCTTTGTTTGGCAAGAAAGAGTTATTCAATACTACCATTTTCAAATGGTCAACCAAAAGAGTCTTATTTCTTTAATAACATGTTTCTAAAATGATATCTTGCCATAGTACAACTAGTTGAGTTTTGTTTTTGCTTGTCTTTCTCATTTAAAGTTCTCACTACACCCAGTAAAAGCAGGAAACACTAAATGTTGCCAAGGCTTCTTGTAGTTGCTATGATTCCTGGAAACTCAACCACTGGAAAAAGGCTACTTTGTTGACTATGCTAGGTGCTTTTCCTGAGTCACTTGGATTGCGGAGCTGTCTGGATCTGTAGAGGCCAGAAAAATGCCAAGGCTATGGGGCACCCACCTGTGGTTCTGGGGGTGACATGCTGCTTCTACAAATGGCTTGTTGACCTGGCATTGTGGAGCTTTTCTAGCATGTGTGGTGAGTGGGGCTACCATGCTAAATAACATTTAAAAGGTCAGAGTAAATTGCATAAGAGATAAGACTGAGCAGCCCAACCTCTGTCCTGCTAAGTATTAATGTATTTTGTTCTGTTTGTTACACACAATTTTTCTCAGAAGTAAAATCCAGTCAGATTCATAATGAAATATGAACATTTTGGTGTGTTTTTAAAAGCATATCCTAAAACAACTATTAGATTACTCTGTGCTGCCCCATTTATAAAGTTGGAGGGATTATACTAAAAGGTAATTATATGCAAGAAATGGATATTTGCTTATTTCCGAATCATGGCAACTTGACTGGATATTAATCTTGGCAGGTATTTCTGAGAGAAAAGAAACTGCAGTTTAAACTTACAAGTTTTAGGTGAAAAAATAAAACCAGCATCCATTACATTCCTTAATTGTAACATGGTTATACACTCGAGTGTTCTAACTGAACCTCATCACCTATAACCAGAATAACTCTGCTCTGACCCCTCTGTTTCACAACTTTGTTTTCTTTCAAAAATATTCCAATTTATGAAGCATCCCAGGATCCTGAGTGGTTGTTTGATGAGCCAGTCCCTGGCTCAGAAATTCTGAAATGCACTTCTAATATATTTTGAGAAAACCTTCCAGTTTTCTGGAAGTTTTCCTCTGTGGCACAGTAGAATGATGAGTTCTGTTCTGCTACTTCAGTCTTACTTGTGATTTTAAGAGGTCTTTTATGAGGACTCAGAGTCCTCTCATGTGGTACCTCCTTCCCAACTCCAGGGTAGCTGGTTTTTATTAGGATCTGAATAAGGAAATCACAACAGTGTCTCCATGCCTCAGACCTTGAACTTTTCAATCTTGGGCCAATTATTTTTCTGCGATGGAGATCAACAGCCTTATATTTCTTTTCTCTTTGAAAGAATGTTCTAGAATACCTTTCAAAGTGTTATATGGGTAGATCTGAAAAGCCATTCTAAATTTTGATCTCTAAGATTATTTCTCACAGACTGGGAAGGAGGAATGTAAAGAGAAATGAAGGAAATCGTGTCCAGATGCACACTCAGCCACTCTGAGGAAATGAAGTGTCTATCAGTGAGACAGGTTTAAAAGAGAATCATGATTAGGTTATAATTTTCAGAGTGAGTTGCATAGAGAAGAGAGCCCAAAACCTTAATAAAATTAGACTTTATTAGATCTCTTGCTTCTCTTGCTCTCTTAGGCTTCCTAGGAGGAGAAATGAGATAAAACTGTACTTCTTTCTGCTTCCTCTGTCTGCTTTTGTTACTCCCACTTCTCACATTCAGAGGCCTAAATCCCCTACCACAGTGCATTTTTTCTGGCCCAGATCCTCCAGGAAAAATCAAATGGTGTGTGCCCTGATGTCTCCCAGGTCCTGCAGACAATTCTCAGTGGAGGACAGCTGATGTATGACAGTGGTCACTCTGCTTGGTCCTGGAGAGAGAGGCAAAAGGCCAGTTCCCAGCTGATTTCATCTCCTTCACACCATATCAAAGGGTGGAAGGGAGTGGTTGGAGATGCTCCAGATGACTTTGCTGTTCAAGTAAAATGCTAGCAATTTTTGTTTTGTTTGTTTGTTTTGCTTCCAACCAGCTAATGCATAGAGACACAGCAAACACTCTTAGCAAGTTTTGCAAGTTTTCTAGATTGAAGATGTGCTGAGATGAAGTCCAGAGGGAACCCTAACTAGGAATAAAGGAATTCAGTTTTCAATCATCATTGGGCCTTGATTTCCTTATCTTTGAAGTGAAATAGCAGGACTATATGACCTTTGAAAGAGGCTGGTAAGGGCTGGGAAGGGATACTGGATTGATTTCAAGTCCAGGGATGCTTTGAAGTGTGCACCAAATTGTGTTTGTGTATGGTTTCATTAAAGATGTCTGCCCTCAAAATCCATTAGGAACAAAGCCCTTTTCAAACTCTAAAATTCGTCAGTACAATTTTTAAAAAATTGTAATTTGTCTAGTGTTGTCATTTGTCTAGCCAGGATAGTGAAATTTTAAATTTTTTTGTATGTGTTCTGGGTAACAAAAATCAGGAGTGGATAAGTCCTTTTCAGAACTGATCCTTGAATGCTTGTTTAAAAAATTAATCCAGGTATTGACTGTAAAAGAATTAAGTTAACCAAGAAAATAGTCAGCTATAATTCTTTCTAGATTCTAAAATATTTTAGCTTTTGAAAAACCAGACTTTATGATTAAGGAAGTAGACTAAAGATCTATAGTCAGAAGTGTGTGTGCATTCACACCTCGGCTGGAAATACACTGTCTCCAAAACTGACAAAATGAACATATCTTTTTTCATTATAAGTTTAAAGTGGTCAATTATAGGTAATACATATGTTGTTGTTTTGTTTTGTAGAACTAGGGATTGAACCCATGGACTTCCTACTAAATTTTATCTTTTTTTTTTTTTTTGAAATAGGGTCTCCCTAAGCGGCTAAATTGCCAAGGTTGGGTTTGAGTTTGTGATCCTCCCGCCCTAGCCTCTCTGACTGCTGGTATTACAGGCATGCAATGCACACATTCTTAAGGAAATCTGAAATGGTATTGAAATTTAAATTGCTTTAAAATCATAAAAAAGTCATTTCTTTTTGGAAAAATGATCTACAAAAGACTTTTTAACTGCAAAAATTGAAGATTTATATTCTGGTTAGAATTCTGGAATCTACACAATGCCATTACTTAGCTGTTTTGTCTATGAGAACTTCTTAATTTATTCTTATATTTCTGGTCTTTAATTTTATTTTTGCACTTGAAAAGTAAATATAGTGAACTAAATGTCTTCAAAGACTCCTTCCTCAATGATACACAAATGTACTTGGGATTGTAAATGTCCTATATGAGACATATGGCTCTCCTGAGCTCAATTTAGTGAACAAGATTGTCCTTTCATGTTAGCTAGTTTTCTAGTTCTTTGGTTAATTAAGGACAAGTTTTTCTTTCTTGTCCATAGTTTACCTCAATACTCCTAAAATCTAAGCACATGAGTAAATATGAGAGCTTAATTACAATAGATTTTCCCTTTTCTTTGTGAATGATATGGTTTTCAAAATGTGTATTTCGTATTCCTATGGTTATAAAAAGGCAAATTTCAGTGGGACCATGAAAGAGGTCTCATATTTATCCAGACTATTTATAAACCACCATCGCAGCTGGCTGAAAAGGGAAAGCTTGGTTAAATTGACTTGGCCTGGTTCCCAGAGTTTCCTGGGCATTAAGCAATATCTGAGAGTTAAGTCTGTCACCTTGAGAAGCAGCAATAATTCTCTGATTCACTATAGTCTCATCTAACACATTGCTCTATAAACTAACACATATGCAGATCGTGTAACAAAGTTAATTCTCCTTCTAAGTCACCACATTTGTAATTTAGGATGTAACATCTCTGGGATGTTGTCAATTTTAAAGTCTTTCCTTCCAAGGTGGTTGCTTACGTGACCAATGCGTATGTATTCCTTACCTTGAAAAAGTTTCTTTCGGCTGTCATTCTGATTTGACACAGATGTGGTCAGTTTCATTTGAATATCTTGGTAGTGAGGAGTTGGATGATACGCTGTAAAGGAGATGCTTTCCCTAATGAGAGCAGAGCACTTTCCCTAAGGACCACTGACACTGCTTCGGTAGCAGTGATTTTGAACTTCATGGGAAAGCTGCTCCTGAACACTCTTATCTGAAAAGCAGTGGTACCACGTAGAGGACAGTGTGGAGGTAAGGGATCATCCTGGTACCCACTTGTATTCACAGAACTTTGAAATTTATAGACACAGAGTTCCACAAAAGACTACCTCTGATGACAGAAGGCATCTAACAGTGCCATTGTATCAAAATCTATCACTAAGTTTAGAGATGGGAAAAAGAGCCGATTGGAAGGCATACCTTTTCCCAAAGTTATATCGTTTAAGTGATGGGAAATTCCAGACATTTCTGAATCTTGGTCCGGTGATCTCATGACATCACATGATCTATGCATCAAACCCATGGAGCAGGAAACGACTTAACACCGCCCTTTCTGTAGTCTCTGATAGTTTTAGTCATCACTTGTTTAAATTGTGTCTTACATCAAAATTACTTTTAAAAACACATGAAAAATTGATGTAAAATCAGCAGACACTGATGTTAGAAATTACAGTTCTTTTGTTACTTACTAAAGTCCTGAAAGATATTTGCTAAGTTGCTTCCACTAGAGGTTAAAATACTGTTATGTAGTATTCTAGCAGATGGAAATGCTTGGAAAATCTCAACTTTGCATTTAAAATAAATTCTTAAAATGTGATATAGTTCAGATTGTTAAGGATAATTTGATGATCGTTTACCCAGTTAATAGTACTTGTCTTTTCTTCCTCTTGTAATACAAGACTGCTGAAGCTCTCTCTACTCTCACAGCTGCTGGCTCCTCTTCAATGCCAAAATATATATTTTAATAATTGTTTCTAATACCATAGTAACTATACAGAGATGCAGTGGTCCCTCATAACTATTTAAAAAAGGTTCAAATTTGGTGCCAAATGACAGAAAGGTACAGTTTTAGGGACAAATTAGAACTTAAATACACCAAGGTAGCTGCTTGGGAAAATGAACAGTATATAATCTAATATCTTTAATTTTATGTACATGAATATGATGCATGTCAACTTTGTACATGAGATACATACAGTATTTAAACATTTTACTCAACAAATAAGAATTTACAACAGCAATATAACTGACTAGAGGGCTGTCCACTTAATAATACTTAGATTAGCTCTGTACTTTAACAGGAAAAGAATTTAATAGTTTACAATCATAGAGACACTTACATTTAAAACAAGACTTTATAAAATAATTTATATATATCCTAGCATCTATAGAGAGGAATGTTTTGCATTTGTGGATGTGTGCAATGAACGGCATATTTTAAATTCTTAAGTAATAAAATAATTTAGAAGCAGTTCATGCAGTGGTCAAAGCAAGGGATGGCAGTTCCTTCAAGATGTCCTCTATCTTTGACATCAACAGCATCAGACACACACTAGGTACCACGGGAGGGTACACTAGAACAAGTCTCCTCCAAGTTTTTATAAACATCAATATACACACGCTGATATCTTTCCTTCCATAGGTCACAACTTGTACCTGTCACAACTTCTCTCAGCTGTGGGAGTACTCAGTCTATAGGTAAAATGATTTAAAGTCCTTTCTGGGGTTCTACATAATATATGTCTATACCAGGTGACTAACAGAACTTCCTGGTTTTCACAATTTTACTCTGATACTTCACTGAGTGTCCCCCATGTCCTATGACATAAACATCCAACAGGTAAGATTTTCCAGGCTGAAGATCTTTAATGGTTTCTGTAGTCACTGCTTTCTGCAGGTTCTGGCTGTGAAAATATTTACAAAGGACCTTTTCGGATTTCTTCCTTGTATCTGGTCCTAGGCATTGGTTTTGCTCTCTCTTCTTCTGGTCTTCATTGTAGTTATCATCTACTTCTTTTTTGTAGATGCAGAACTTGTTCCTCTCCTGGGTGCCCAGCCAGGCCACTGTGGCTGAAGAACAGGTACGAAGCTTATCGAAGGCTTTGATTCTCGTGTCTTCAGGAAGGGAGGGGAATGACTGCTTACTAGGTCTGGTAGTGGCTAGAATTTTCAACATAGATGCTCCTTTCTTGTTTCCTTTCAGTCGAATGAGATATTTTGCTTTAGGTTTTCCTCTCAGCTGAAACTGCCGGATGCCTTCCACGTTCTGAGACAGGAGAAGTTTCCCATCTCTTCTCACTTGCATCTGGATGGCATCCAGGCAAGAGTGAATAAAGATGGTGACTTTTTGGTGAGAAGACACTGGGGCAAACCGGAGAAACTTTGCTCCCTTCCTTTTAATAAATACATCTGTCACTTTCCCATCTTTGAGCTCCACGGTCTTCTGTTTTGCTTCTTCCTTGGTCCTGGCAAAGGTACCCACATAAGCAGTGCTTGTGTTGCTGTTGGTATTGACGACGAAGATGTCAAAGTAGTACTGTGTGTCGGGTTTCAGATCAGAAATGGTGAAGATGTTCTTGTTTCCTATGCAGATCTGCTGAATGTCAACCTTGGGCCTGGAGTAGATATGCCGCCCCAGTTTTGGAGAAGGCTTTGCCAGGTAGCTGCGTTCTTTACCCAGATTATCTGAAGGAAATCCAAAGTGGGCAAAGTCAAAGGGACTGAAATCCAGACCAGGTTTTGGTGCCATCATAAAAGCATCATCTGCACTTAGCTTTGCATCCACTGCACAAAGACTTTTAAAATTGTGTTCTCTGTTGATGACCACACAGTACTGGATGGGTTGTTTCAGCAAAGAGGCTGTGGGGCTCGGTTTCCAGGCCAAAGTGACCGTGGTGCGTCCCAGGGAAGTCACATCCACTCTGGGGTCATATGGTAATTCAGGGTAGGGCTGATCTGACTCTGGAGTGGTGGTGGCATATACTTTGAAATGTGTGTCTTTCTCTGTTGAAAGAAGCTCCAACTGATATAAGCCAGATGGAGAACTAGAAGAGATGAAATACTCCACATCATTGCCCTTGTAGGAGAACAGCTCTGTGCCTTCCTCATTAATGATCTGTTGCTTCTGCTGCTCAAGAGGTTCGGGGTCACCTGGAAGGGATGAGAGAAACACAGGCTGGGTGTCATTCGTGGCTTGCAACCTCAAATTGTGTTCCCCAGTTTATCTTATTTTTTCTCCATTTGAAAGATATTGTAAGAAGAAAATAGGATCCATCCAAAAATAACAAAAGATGAAAGTCATTCATTGATTCATTATCCTGAGACAGTGCTTTATTACAGTTTTTATTTATTTCTGTCAACCCTTACATATTTTTGTGCAGTTGATACTATTTTCACTCATTTTCTCTGTAGCTTAATAACATTTATTATCATGCATATATGTATCTAGACAAGCCTCTACTTTTTAAATCCTGTTTTCCCACTTAATAGTATAGCAAAAAATGTTGATTTTTGGCTGTAAATAACACCTTTACATATGTGTAAGACTTTTCTGTATTTAAATTATTTCTTCACAACAGAATCCAATTAGTGGAATTTTTATTTTTATTTTTTTGTGGCATTGGGTATCAAACTCACAACCTCGTGCCTGCCAGGCAGTCGCTTAAGCCACTAAGCCAAACTCCTGGCCCTGGTTTTTTGAAACAGGGTTGCACTGTGTAATTCAGGCTGGCCTTACGCTCATGTTGTAGCCCAAGCCAGCCTCAAACTCACAATGCTCCTCCTACCTCAGCCTCCTGAGTGCTGGGATTAAAGGTGTGCGCCACCACGCTCGGCTATTTAGTGGAATTTTTAGATCAAAATTGATAATGTTAATCCTCACTGACAATCTGCTTACTGAAAGAGTTCTATCACTTTTTTTTTTTTTCTGATACCAGAAATGAAATCTCATGACCTTGTGCTTGCCAGGCACTGTGCTGCTGAGCTATATCCCTGGTCCTATCAGTTTGATGGCCAACAATTTCACTATTGTTAGTAGGACTGGATAATCTTATTAATATATAAAATATAAAGCACCAGTAAGAGTACCTAAATTCAATGTTCAGAATGTGTATCCGGGAATAATACAGGGAGGTAACAGAAATTAATTTTTCCATTTTTTACTACTGTTAACATTGGATGTCACATGGATATCAGTGTGTTGATAAGTTTCTAAAAACTGGTGAAAGATTGGATAACCAGAGTGGGAACAAACCTATTCCAGCTCATCACTGTAAGCTGAATGTGACACAAGTATATAGAATTTTACATCCCTGAACTCTGGGGTGAACACATTCAGCATGGGGCTGTTATTCTAAGTTCATTTTCTTTATCTGTCTCCTCACTCCCTACAGTCATTTCCTGTATTTGCTAAGTGTGACGCTCACTCTCCTTTGTAAGTCATAGCTTGCTGTGTGCTTTTTGTGACACCAGTTGTCCAGTCTTCTCTTGTGAGCTATGACACCCTTAAAAGGACCCGCCTCACTCTAGGGTCCCGGATATACTGTTCTCATTTCACTCACATCTCACTATTTGTTTTCCATTATCTGCATCTTCTTTAATTGCCAAACACACTCCTCCTACTGACTTTCTTTTCTTCTTGGCCTTTGCCGCTAAAGGCCTCTCTGCTCCTCTGTTTGATTATTCCCCAGAGGTTCTTAAACTTGGATAAATATTAGAATAGTCTGTGGGGAGTTTTAAAAAATTTCAATGTCCAAGCCATACCTCATAGTAACTAAGTAGGAATGTTTGAGGGCAAAATCCAGGCATCAATAGTTTTTAAAGTCTTCCAGGTGGTGAGAATGTTCAGACAAGATGGCAAATGACCATCATAGAGGCCAAGCCTCCTGCCTTCTCCCTAATTCTTCACACTCCTACCTGCCTTGCCTAACTTCTTGTTTTACCAACATCATTGTTACCCTTCTCCCCTATCCTATCTCAGTCTCTAACTTCACCTGTGCATCCCCGTGAGTTTTTCTTACTTGGAGAGGGCTGCGTGTTTCACAAACCTTTCCAGCCTCCATGCAGAGGCCCAAGGCCAGATCTGTCTTGCTGCTTACCTGAGCCTTCCCCACTGGTCTCCTCAGGCAGCTCCTGGAGACTCAGCTTCCACTCCAAAGGTGCATCACAGGGAGTCACTGTGACTGACAGTGGGGTATTGTCTTCTTCAACCACAAAGAAATACCTGTAGGAAAATGGACCAATTCAGAGAATGGTAACTCTCATACCAACACTCAGAACTTAGTGGAAAAATTGTTCAGTTTTCTTATTTATTCCTTCAACAGAATAAAATTGACTACTTGGCATAATACATAATACAGCCTTCACTGTGGAAGTCCAGTAGTCCCAAGATTCTGCAACCAGATTTAGCATGATAATAAAAAGAGTTGGGCCAAAAGAATTCTGGGTTAAAAATCAACTCACACCTGTGTCTAATACTACTTAAACTAGGTCCTGCCATTGGAAAGTAAGTCACAATCAAGAAGAATTCTGGGTATGGTGCGTTACAGGCAATGTGTTTTCTATAAATTTGGTGATAAATTTGTACATTTCCCTCCAGTTGTCCACTATTTCAAAAGATCATTTTTGCAGCAACCTAGTTCTTAAATGTATATTGATTTATGGCAAGATAACACAGCCTTCACATTATCACATTAGTGATTTTTATTCAAATTTACTATTCCATATCCTTTTGGATAGAGAGACTGAATCATCATTTGAAAAATAACTTTTAAAAGTAAAGATATGTGTGGCCACCAGTAAAAAGACACATTTTTTTATCATTTCTGTTTCACTAACATTTCCTATTGAATTAAATAAGTTAATGATTTTAAAGCAGAATTTTAAAAAGTCAAGACATTCAGCTCTGTGCTTTTCCCTCAGACTTTTTAACGATGCCTCAAAAGACTTTTAAGGAAAATAAAATATTGCTGAACTATAAAGATGTGATGTGTTCTTACTCCAAGTAACTGAGATGATTCCATGCAATTATCTTTCAAAGCTCATACTCATCGTGCAAAGCAGAAGCTGTGGTTTCAGTATTTGGAACCCAGAGTTCTGCTCTTATTCGTGGCATCCTGTACATTGTACAAGTGAGTGTCTGTTGCTTCCCCCTTTCTACATCCACCTCCACCTTTTCTCTGAACCAATACCCTTACCTCCTCTGCTGATTCCTTCTAACCTCAAACTCTAAGTTCTGAGTTAACCACAGGTCTGTTTGTGAACATCTCTTTTCTGCCTGCCTTTACTTCTTGTGTGACCTGCCCAAGACCCACAGCTTTACTGCATCTATGTTAAATCCCAGATTTAAATCTTGAAGCTGGATTCTTGCCTAATTCCAGATACAGCCATCTTCTTGCCTTCTTCACTAAGATATTAAGGGAATTTCAAACTTAAAATGTCTAATTAAAATTCCAAATTATCTCCTCAAAATTAGCTTCTCCTGTAGACTCTCCCTTCTCAGTAAATCATCTGGTTGTTGAGGGTACTGTGAAGTCATTCTTCACTTTCTTTTATATTCCACATACTGTGGATCAGCAAAAACTTGACTCCACTTTTAAAATATATTAGAGCAGCCAGGTCAGGCCAGGAATAGAAACAAGAAGCCAGTTCACTCTTTCTGTGAGCCACCTGGTGCACGGGCTGGGAGTCAAGAAGAGCCCCCCTTCTTCAAGCTATTGACTGATTCAGAGGATCACAGGTTGAGTTGATAGCAACTAAGGCACAAAAACAATTGAATTTTTGAATTGTTTGATTGACTTTGCAGGCCTATAGACGATAGTCTGAGCATCTATTTAGAGGATAACAATATGCAATATAGCAACTCTGGGGGATTTTCTTCTGTCTTTTTTTTTTGAAATCCAATATTGTTCTCACTGTTTTGTTTTGTTTCATTTTATTATTTTGCCTTCTTCAATGTTCTGTTTTGTTTGATTTTATTATGGCTGATGGTATGGGCAGCAACTTTGAAGATAACAAGAGGCATTATGGTAACCATTGTTGATTTCCTATTATCCTGTTTTGAAGTCCTGTATTGCTTTCACTGTTTTGTTTTGATTGATTTTATTCTGTTTTATTTTGTTTGGTTTTATTCTCTTTAAAATAACATTTAAAAAGTAAAATGTATTGGAATATATTACTTTGTTTTAGTTTACCTGTTTCTACCTGCCTGATCCAAACCTAAATTATCTCTTGCCTGACTCTTGCAGCAGCCTCCTGACTGGTCTCTCTGCCCCCACTCATCACTCCCTTGGTCCACCCCTCCATGTCTAGGCAGAGTAACCCTGGCAAAACTTCCAAATAGCATTCCTCCTTGCTCAAGCCCTCCAAGAGCATCTGATTCATTCAGCGTGTGAGCCACAGAACTTCTAATGCTTCACAAGTTCCTTCATGTTTAGATACCAAGAAAATCTCTAAACTCTTCTTTTACTTTCTCTCTCCTTCATCCAGCTTCTTACAAACCCCTGCCTCGAGGTCTCTGTGCTTGTCAGTCTTCCACCTGAGAGACTCTTCCTCCAGGCAGTAGCCAGGCTTCCTTCAGCTCTTGATTCAAGTGCCATCTTGCCATCAATCCACTTTCCTCCCTTATGTACAATATCATCTACCAAGAAGCTCTTTATTGTCCCATTTTTCTTCAAAATACTTATGTACCCATTATATATTTCTTTTATTATTTTTCCATTTCCCCCAACTAGAATGAAAGTTGCAAGCAGTCAAGACACTTGGTTCACTGGTATAGCCTCAGTGGCCCAAAGAATTAATAAAATATTTGTTGAATCAATTAATGAACTGCTATTTCTTACAAATCTACCTCCAGATATTTTACTACTTCTAAATCATTCTTTATGTTGCACCAGAGTGATTTCTTTAAAAAGTTAATACAGTGTGCAATTTCAGCTTACAGCCCCCTCCTAGCTCTAGATTTTAGATATGGAGGAAAGTCAATCATTATTCTTCAGTGGCCCAGTCCTACCTGCTACCCGATGTCTCTTGATATGCCACCACCCCTTTAGCTATCTGCACTTCAATCTCTAACTTCCCAAACCCCAACCCATCTGAGAGCTTTTGGGATGTGGATGTAGTTTTCTCTGTCTGAAGCTCACCATTGGTCCCAACTCATATTTGAGTGTTTCTTCTTCAGAGATGCCTCTTCTTACTCATCAGGGTCTAATACACTCTCAGAGCATCCTACAATTTTAACTTCCACCACTGACCACAATACACACTATGACCACACATTCGTATGATTTTTTAAATTAATGTCATTTTTCCCCAAGGGCCCACTTGGGGGTTACCTTTTTATGTCAGTGTATTCCCAGCATTAGCACAGATTTCTCTATGTAGCAGGTATTAGATAGACATTTCTGAATGCATGAATTACTATGTCCATAAAGTCAAGACTCTAAATGCCAATCTCATCAACATAGGTAAAGAATATATGTATCTGTGATTTCTTTCTATCTGAATATACAGAATGTGAATGAAACAAATTTTTTTCTCCTCACTATTGATGAATATAGAGATAGAGAGTTGGAGTGGGGCAGTGGGAGGACAAATAAACTGAAGACCTTACAAAAACCCAACAACTCATTCACAAAATAGTAGACAATCATCTTGAGGCAGTAACTAATCACAGAGCTCTATGTTGCAATTCTGTGTACCATAACCACCCTTGAAGAGAAGTGTCAGTGGCTTAGTTTTTAATTCAACACACCTTTGGGGGAGCAGAATTTTGTTCTTTTGGCCAGGCTGAATGGGTGATGTTAATCACAAAAACACACCTAACCTACCTATATGACAGAGAAAGATA
This sequence comes from Dasyprocta punctata, assembly GCA_004363535.1. Taxonomy (NCBI): domain Eukaryota; kingdom Metazoa; phylum Chordata; class Mammalia; order Rodentia; family Dasyproctidae; genus Dasyprocta; species Dasyprocta punctata. Next base: position 59,992 of record RJWM01001500.1, on the reverse strand, counting down.
CCACGAAATAATATAGTTGGTTTTATGTAAGTGAAACAGTTCAAAACTTCTTGTTTGTTTTGGGATTATGTAAGTCGCATATAAAACTGACTCCAAAGTAGAAAGCAATGGACAAGTTCACCTATGACCTTCCCTTCCGAGGTAAGTAGTTTATCTCAAGTAAGCAACTGCATCTTATTAAGTTAAACAAAGGCCATAAACAATGAATAGCAGATACAACAATGCTTCCATTCCACAAGATAATCCTTTATATAAGCAGCAGAAAGTTGTATGGGGGCCTGAATGGCAAACCTTTTAAAGCTTTCGATGATACCAAACAGCCGGCTTCAGCACATGTGTCATAGGTTTGCCATTGATGATTTTAATAAATGTAACAGCTGGGCAGGCATTCGTTATCTACCATCCACAAAGCACATAGGGAACAGAGTGGCAATCAGAGATGACAAGACATAGTCTGTGTTCAGACACTCAGTTTCCAGTGCCAAAGCCGAGGGATAAATGTACCATGAGACATTTAGTTTTAAGTATAGACAGAAGAATAATTAATGAATTCGTTGTCTTTTTTTGCTCACTACTGCTAAGCTTTGTTTGAAATTTCATCTTGTGCTGGAATATCAACAATGATGATGTGTGTTTACTGCTCCATAATCCTCCACACCCCAATGATGATGTGACTGGAACTTAGGTAGTTTAAGTAAGCGATTCACTCAACTGTGAATATCAAGGGCCTCCATAATTATTTTGGACAAAAAAGATGAAAATAAAGATTAACCAAATAAAGGATAAAAAGGAAGGGAGGGAAATAATACTTTGCAATACCTTGTAATAAAACATTGTTTCAAAGTAAAAAATGAAATGTAATTCTTAGCACTCCTTTTAGGGCAAAAAACATTCAGTTTTTAAGAAACTGGATGACCCAAGAGCATTAGCAGTTTATTTGATTAGGTGATTCAATTATATAATATAGAATGTGGGATTTAATGAGCACAGCAAAGAAAGCAATGTACAAGTACATTTGAGAAGTGAAAATGATTCCTAACGAAAACTTTTGGTTTGTTCCAATTCACTCAAAAAATCTCAAGGTACTGGTGGTTCATCAGAAAGAATAGTTTGTGTTAGCCGGGCTTGGTGGTGCACGCCTTTAATCCCAGCACTCAGGAGGCTGGGGTAGGATGAGCATTGTGAGTTCGAGGCCGGCTTGGGCTAGGATGTGAGCGCAAGGCCAACCTGAGCTACATAGTGCGACCTTGCCTCGAAAAACCAGGGCCAGGAGTTTGGCTCAGTGACTTAAGTGCCTGTCTGCCAGGTGCAAGGTTGTGAGTTCAATCCCTGGTGCCAAAAAAAAAAAAAAAAAAAAAAAAAAAAAAAAAAAAAAAGAATAGTTTGTGTTGTCATTGTCTGATCATTTTTTATGGTTAGATCTCATAACTTGAATGACTACTGCTAAGATAACAATATGTAATATATTGACTAGAATTGATTTATTACCTTTTTTTTGAAATTCTGTATTACTTCTACCTTTTTTCCTGTTTTGCTTAAAAAAAAAATAAACCAATATGGACAGCAAACTGTTCAGTGGCAAGTCAGTTAATATTAAAGATTAATTTGCAGTACTGGAACTGCTTTCTATCTATATCCTTTCCTGTTTGACAGACTGGACTGAGTCTTTGTAAGGACTGAAATAGCAAGTTCCTCCAATGTGACCATCTTTTCACTTCTTGTCTTTATTTGTATGAATGCCATTTAAACATTAGAATTATTTGTATTTCAAATCAGATCTTAGTTCAGTGTATTCTTTCAAAAATTATTTCACTCAGACAGTGGAAACCCACATACTGCTTCACTTCTGTCAAAACACGGAAACTGATTATCTGCCCTTATTCTGATGGACTGAAGGGTGGTAACAAATGGACATTAACTGAAGGGCTTCACACCACCACCTCTGATTATTACTGCTGCTCAAACTCAAAAGATGACCTGAAGGTCTGACACACCTCAATCTTTGGAAAATGAAGCACTGATAATGCACGACAGTGTTACTTCTTATAATGCTAATGTGTCTAGTTAAAAGGAGAAATTGTTTTTGAAATGTAACTATTCAGAGATTAAATATGAAGGGTACTGTGGGTTGGAAGATTGCAAAGTAAGCACTTGTATATATAACTAGTTTGTAGTATATATTGTTTATATGATATATTTTTCTAAAAATATTTGAAAACATTATAAGAGCCCAATTTGCTGATGTTGGAGTTAAGGAACGACACAGTTTTTATCATCAATTTGATTCTTTTGGAATCTGATCATATTTGTTAAGGAGATGTTATCCTTATAAAATTTACTGTGTATTCTTGAAGAATCATACATTAATTTCATTTTAATCCTACAGAGTCCTTCTTAGAAAAACCCTACTATACTGAAGATAAGGGACAATCATTCCCAAATGTAAACAATGCAAGATTGCCTCCTTCACCCAAAAGGAGATCATAATCAACAAAGATCAGCCTCAGTTTTGATTGCATTGACATTTTTTTACTTAGAAAACAAAAAGGCAATGCTGCTAAACTAAATTACATATGAAAAATTACTTTTTTTTTTATGAAGGCAACTTTTGTGAGCTTATTGATACAGAAAGTACAGAAGGAAAAATACCTTTTAGGTGTATCTCTGAAGAGATAACTGCTAATTTCAGCTCCATCTGGAATGACCGAGGAGTCATGAAAAAATGCCTTGTCCCGGATCTGCATCTGGAAAAGCTCCTCATCGCGAGTGGGCAACTTCTGTGTCCTTGAGGCGAGGGGCACCAGCAGCCACAGCAGACACCAGTAGGGCAGCACCATCCTGGGGCAACAGAAGTGAGCGCTCGGGTTAGCTCTGCAGGAATACACTCAGGCAAGCCTGAAACTTCCCTAAGTCTCAACACTACTTCAGCTGTGATGGAAACTTAGGGATGTACAATATGTCTTGGATACATGCAGATGTTCTTGAAGGCAGCTCTTCTGTATTTATTTTTTCTTCAAACTATTTCATGATTTTGAGAAGGAATTTTCCAGAACTTCAGACATTAAACAGATTCTGAAATGAAATGGCAATTGATACCTAAATTTCCCTGAGTATTTAGAGACGAAATCCTGTACTCATTATGGCAGAAGGCAATCTGGTCATTATAGATAATGTCCTATGGATGCTTCAAAACTTGAACTAAGGTGATCACTTAGAGGCAGTCCTATCAGCTATTATGAGTTGTGCCAGTGGTTGATCAGAGCCACTGCTCAGCAGTCATGTTCCTAATTGCTGATATGGTTAAACTGATACTTTTCAGCATATGAGATCCACTGAAAGCCAGAAAATTAGCAGTATAATATTTTTCCCCTTCCTTAAAACTTGGCTAAGAAGTTTACACAGCAATATGCTTCTAAAGAAATTAGATTTTCATGAATCAGAAAAATTTTGGAGATTAAAGTTTAACTATCTCATAGGTAAAGCAATTAGTATGAAATTATTAAGTGAGCTATTTATTGATGTCTAATTGTTACAGATTTACTCTAAAGCTCTAACAGGTTGAAAAGCAGGCTTTGAGTCTTACTCTCAAAACAGGCCAAGACAGACTTTGGAAAGTTGTCTATTTAAAACACTGGCCTTAAACCCTGCACAGTCTTTCACTGAGTTACATTCTGGCATTCATCATTAACTTCCACCAAAGATCTGGTAAGTAACTGAGGGTCAGATCCTGTTGCTCACTGCTGAAGTAATGTTGTCAAGGTCAAAGTCTTCTATGCTCTGTTTTCTGTGTTGAAGTCCCAGGTAAGCAAATTATTTATATCATAGACATTAGTGATAGGCTTTGTTTCCCTGGATGATTTGGTAAATTTTCTTTTCTTACAGAAAGCACTAGGTGAGGAATTATTTTTTCTTACCTCTTTGACTTAGCATATGTCAGGGAATTTAAGCATTAGAGAGATGTGGTTTTCTTCTCTCTCTCTTTTTTTTATTTAAGTACTTTAGTCAGAAAATCAAATGTAAATATTTGCAATCATTTTAAATGAGGTAAATCCCAGTTTTATCTTAAACAGTTGTTACTACAGAAGTGATGAATTAACCTCTATGAAAAACATCATCTGACTTTAATTTTTTCTTTCTGTTATCAAAAGTAGAGTCAGGTAACTAAGAATTTTTGAAAGGAACAAAGATTTTCCTTTTTTTAAATGATAGGGTAGGTAGTTTTTCATTGTTTTCTTCCTCAAAATTTCATTTAACTTCTTTCTTCCAAATATGTCAATATGGTCCTTTCTGCCTCTTGTTTTGCAGTTTGTATTTAAAATATCTGCAGTGACTGAGAGCTAGTGTGTGTAAAATAAATTTACTAACTGCCTTACTATACTTAACAAATACCCTGCATAGTAGTACTCTTCTTCTATAAAAATAAACTTTCATTACAAAACCAGAGAGAGGATGCAAATCCAGTGGAAGCAAATCCAAGCTTCCGCTCTCAGTAAGGGCTCCCAAAAAAGCCACAGTAATTTCTTATTTCCCATCCCAACTTGTTAGCTGAACTGCAATTAAAAGCAAAGTTGACTGAACAGTAAGAAATATGACATTTGGTTTCAGCTCCTAATTAGATGTAAAATCTTAGGCAACTTACTTGGCCATTCTAGACTTCAATTTTCTGAAGGGTTTAGACAAATGATTGCTAATGCAAATAGATGAAGATTCCGAGACTGAATACTAAGCTCTTCTTCCCAGTCAGCTGACAGTCTAGGAATAAGATCAGCTCCTTGAAATTTATTAAACAACCTGTCCCTCAAATGTCCAGGTGATTTTCAAGGAGAAAATTTGGGGATGTAAGTGAAAGCTTCTGTAAGCCACTAGTAGTAAACAAATGTTATGACTACTAGAGGTGGCTGGATGCATCAAAGTCAAAGCTAGGTAGCTTGTTCTAAACAGAGACATGGTGAACTGAACTGGCCAGGACCTCTACGTACTGCCCTCCATCCCTCCCCTCTGCTCTGTTCTGCCTGGGGCTAACAGAAACGGAAAGTCTGAGTAGCATTTGATTTGGCTAAATTCTTAATAATAGGTGCCCTAGAAATAAATATTTATCTTAGCAAAATAAAACATGTTTAATTTACTTGTTTTTGTAGTACCATTCTCAAAACATTGCATCCTAAAAGCAGAACAGGACAGACAATTTTTTTAAAAAGTCTCTTTAGAAGTGGTCAGAATTTGGCTTTCTGTATTTATCAGGACCAGAGAGCAAGCATGCCACTGGAACACTTCTGTGTGAGATACTTGGGCACATTCGCCCTAGGGCCACTCAAGAGCAACCCTACCTCATTAGGTAGGGCTGATACCCACACAGCTGTCATCTGCAGTGCCACTGGACAACTCAGCCCAGCTAAGCTGCCCAGCACCTCTGGATATTCAGGATATTTGAGATATCTAGATCAGTGCCATGATCAGAGAAATAGTAATGATTGGTCGGAGTGTCATTGACATCTTCAACTGCTGTTGATAAGGGCTTTCTCTATTAAATCAGCTATTTATAGTATATAAACTTTTAGGTGACAATGTTAATAAATATTGCTGTGTAAATAGTGTATATCAGGTACTTTTTAAAGTGCATTATATGTATTATCTCATCTAACACCACCAACACCCCTGTGACTTAGACACTATTATTATTCACATTTTTAAAATGAACAAACAGGCTTAGAATGGTAAGGACACATAAAACATGCCATATGATGTGAAAAAATGAACTATTCCTCATGAATGATTTTAAAAGTGTGACAAATTTTATTCATATATACTCTCCACATCAGCTATTTAGCAATATAATATTAGGAAATAATTTCAGGCAATTGTCCATTGGCCACTGCTTCTGCATTTCTTGAAGTATAGTCACTGACTGCTGTAGTGGAACAAAGGCAGCTTTTCAAGAATGTTTGTAAGGTTACATATTCATTATCTGGAATTTTTAGAACTGGAAATATTTTAAATTTGGAATTTTTGTGGATTTTGGTATATCTGCATATATAATGAGACATTGTAGTGTTAAGACGTCAGTTTAAACATAAAATTCACTTATGTTTCTTATCTACCTTTTACAAGTGGCTCAGAGATAATTTTATACAATATTATCAATAATTCTGTGTATAATATAAAGTTATTTTTTGTTTGGTTTTTTGTTTTTTTGGTACCAGGGATTGAACTCATGACCTCATACTTGCTAGTAAGGGGCTGTGCCACTAAGCTATATCCCCAGACCAAGATAAATTTTAATGGTATGGAATTTTCTACCTGTGGCATCATGTTGATACTCAGAAAAAGTGAATTTTGGAGCATTTTGAATTTTGGATTAGGGATAGTTACTCTTTGGTAGAGTCTGGGAAGATAAACCTTGGGATCACAGAGTGAGCATGATTACTACCCCTTGTAAACCACATGGGTTCCCTAAACTCAAGACTTGTCTACTGCAGTGAACCTCACTATGTGACTTGGTGCCTCTCTGCATCATCTTATGGGAGTTGGCGGTGAGGTTGTCCACAGAAGAAAACGGTGATACCGTACCTACTGCTATTGCTCTGAGTGAAAGGTCCTCTGTCTCTGTCCCAAATCTCTTGCCTTCTTCCAGTACTCTATCTATGAAATTATGCACAGCTAACTACTAGCTAGCAAACTCTTTTCAGTTCTGGGCATTAAGTTTTTAGTTAGGAAATTTATTGGTTCATTCCTTTATTGCCTCAGGTAGACATTTTAATTTAAATTACCTCTAGTAAGGAATAGACACAACCTCATTATTTCATTTTAAAAAATGTGTAATTAACACAGAATAATTGTACATATTTATGGGACACAGTGTGATGATTTGATACATGTTTACAGTGTATAAAGATAAAGTCAGGGTAATTAGCAGTTCCATTTCCTTAAACATTTATTATTTTTGTGTGCATGTCTTGCAAACTCTTGAATTCTTGTCTCTAAATGCTTATAAAACATATAATGGATTATTGAATACTATGGTCACTCTGCTGTACTGTGGAAAACTGGAACTAATTACTTCTATTTAACTGTGCTGGTACCTGATATCCAAACTTTCTCCATGTTCCCATTTTGTTCCTTTATCAAACAAACCATTATTTATGCCAACTAAAATCCTGTCAGACCATACTTTTTATTTCTGAAACATTTGACCATCTTAGTCATCATGCCAATTATGGGCAAAACAGATATTTTTTCAAAATTAGTATGACCCCAAGACACAGGAATCTATTTTCTGTTACATTATGGCTTTTAAAATGCTATCTAATAAAATTCAATTATTATTAAGAAAGTATTTACTTGGGTATTAGGAAACAGTAATCATTTGTTCAATTTGATGCAGTCAGGAGGATGTTTTTTAAAAACAAAAGTATTTAAAAGGAGCACCAAATACAACTAATCAGAAATTATCTTACAGGTACACTATATATATATTTTATGACACATTTTCTTATTAAAAACTGAAGCTTTACTTAAGAGACTGTTGAATGTTAGTTTTAAGCTTTTATATATTTCTATTCTCTACCAATAAAATGTTTTCTCTGGGACATTCACTTTAAGAATTAGCTACTTTAAGCAAATAACTGTAAATTCATTCTTCTTAAGGCTAAGCCTTGTTTAAGTCAGTGTGTAAGAACAGAAATCTCTGAGATGTCTAAAATTACTAAAGTGCCCTCTAATGGCATAACTTTTCTTTTCAATTCTTTTTGTTAGTTCCAGGCATCCAGGGCTTATCTAAAGTTTAAATTAAATAAAACTAATCAGAGTTTCACTTTTAGCACTATTCTTTTTCCATGCCTATGTTAGGAAATACATTTGTAGAGCAAGAAATCTTGCTATCTTTTGATAATGGAGACTGCAGTTCAAACAGAAATAGACAGTTGCTAGGATGACTCCAAATATTTTTGTTTTGCCAGGCAGATCAATCAACTTGCTACACATTTATTCACAACCAGGAAAAAAAAATACATGTGATGCTATCCTAATTATTGAGAATATTGACTTCCACTGTCTGGGCGGAAAGCTCTAACGAACGAAGCATACAGATGCCAGCCTAAAACTGTGTGATTATATTGTCAAAATCCTCCTTCATATTTGGCACACATCTTTAGATCCATCAAAATCTTAGAGAGAAAAGATTCCTAATAACTTAATACACCTTAATCTTTGGAAAATAGACCACTGATGAGAGAAATAATTTTGTTTTGAATGCCAATGTATCCCAAATGAAAAGGAGAAATCATATCCAGTGTATAATGATCCAAAGATAAATCATGTGTTCTATTCTGGTAAAAGCATAAAGGATTTGAACAGTAAATAACTCTAAATATATGTGGTTATATACATGTACATACATGTTTTAGTTCAAAATATTTAGACCTCTATATGAGTCCAATTAGTTGATGCAGAAGTAAACACAAATAAGTAGAGGTTCTAAAAGAAGAACCTTTACAAATTAAAGAAGAGGCATTTGCTGGCGGCTGCTTGGTGAGCAGATGTGGATTAGCTAATGGTCAACTTGAGTGGGAACTTCCAGCTGAACTGAGTCAGTGTGGCTCTGGGCGTGGAACACCCACCTGAGGATTCCTACTAAAGGCATAAAAGAAGAATTGGAGGGGAAGATGGCACACTATTGGTAGAGAAGCTTGTGGCACTGGTTTTCCTGATACAAACTCAAATGTTCTCATCGATGGAGGAGCTCAGGTCCTCACTGTTGCTGACTACAAGAGCAGGTAAACACCACAGCTCTTGAGATGTAAAGAATGGTTTTCTCTTTAATATCTTAGAACTGTGATGATGCAACTGCTTCTCACCCCTCTCATTTCTTTGCCTTCTCAAAGGGGCATGTATAGCAAGGGATGAACTGAAGACCAGTTTCGATAAAATGCCACTGAATAGATATGAAGCATTTTTATTGCTCCATGAGGAATCCAGGAGTAGGGCAAATGGTAGATACCGGAAAATGTATAAACAATGCTAAGACACAATTTTCAGCATTAATTTAAACTTCATATTTCTGTAAAACCTTTAGGGTAGTTAGAATAAGTGGTCAAAGTTTTTCAGAAGCCTATGGAGGTGTATGAAAATTAAAAGTGGTCAAAAGGTGAGCAAAGCAAAACCTTAAAGAGCATTTGAGTAATTAACCAGTATACTAAACAAACGCTTAGGATGACCTCTATCAGCACAGAAATGCAGTATGCCTAACAGCAAATGAAACTTAGCTCACATTATCTATAGCAGCTCTACTACTGCCAATTTGCACAATTTATCTTCAATTACATGAGATAAACTAGTCCATTTACCAGTCTTGATTTAACCTCTGATTCATCTAGTGAACACAGATTTATTACTTGAAATTGTGTAAACAGTGATAATGAACACATAAATCTGGATTTTTAAAAACTCCTTTAAAATGTATTCAGTGAATTTAACTGCAAATCCTAATTAAAAATATAAAGTATAAAGAAATATTTCAAAGAACTAGAAAGCTTGCCTTTAATGTTTCTAGACTCCTGTTTAGTTATATTATCTCACTGATGCAAGGAATTTATAACTCTTATAAGTAAAGTTCCCCTGTATTTTTATGTAACTGCCTGAATTTTTCTGAATAGAAGGTCTGATGTGACCTTCTTCAGCTCTGTAGATTCCCCAGAATAGATGCCAACAACTCTACCTACCAGTGATAATAGGACCAAAACAAATTTCTCCACCCCTCTATCACCAACAATCAAGGTCCTGCAAATTCCTTACAGAAATATGTGGATGTATTTGACAAAAATGTTATCAAGTGCTTATAAATTTAAGATCAAATTCATTAGGATAAATATGGTATATCATTTAAAAACACACCATACTATCAAGATTCATTTAAAAACTACCCAAAGCAGACAATCATGTAGAGGCCACAAACTTGAAATAAATTTACAGTGACCTAAAAGAAGGATGGTTACTCTGAATTACTTGAAGCAAATGCATCTGGAAATAAATGAAATCTAATGTTTAAATACAGAGTGGAGAGTGCATGATTATAATTTAGTGAGGATAATTTTAAGGAATGGTCTGCTGCAGAGATTTCTGTTATTTTCTTTTTCTCTTTAAGTGCAAATACAATCTTTTTAACTTCTTATTTTAAACTGGAGGGCTTTGTTTGAATCTTCCATGCCGCATCTGATAGGCAATCTGAAGCATCTGATCTAACCATGAAGAGCACCATAGCCTGGGTTGGAGAAAGGGCCCCTGTGCCTGCCGTGACCTGGGGGGTGGCCAGCGAAGGGGGCTGTGCTTGGCAACATTACCGCGTCCACCCTTTGTCAGTTCACACGGGAGGGCTCCCCTCAAGGCAGAAATGAAGCAATAAACAAATTAGAATTCCCAGAAGCTGCTTTATTTTGTTGTCTTTTGCAAACAATGAAAATATTGACTAAAGTTAGATATTTATAAAAATCCAAAAATACCCTGTGCCATGGTTGAAAATCTAAGAGAAATACAGCATATTGAGGTTTGATCTTTCCAAATCTGAAAAGAGAAAGGTCTAAATCAGGAGCAAGGAAAGGGCTCCTGGTCTGTCTCAAAGAGGGGTCTCTGGAATGAGTAGGGTAAGGGCTCCCTGTGCCCTAACTGCAGAGTACAGTAGAAAAATATGGTGAATGTTTAAATTAAAAAAAATAAAATCTACGCCAACTCCTACCTGGCCCATCAAAGTAGAGCCAGCATGCTGCACAGAACCCGTGCTCTAAAGCTGTCTAAATACAGACTGTCATTACGTAGTGGCACGATTATGAAGGGTTTAGAGTTCATTATGTCAGTAATCTGTGGATTAAGGACTTTCATATCCATCTCAACTGCAGTGATTCCAACCTTTTCAGGCACTTCCCTAAATGACTGCCAACTTTCATTCTGAAAGGAAATTGAATTAGTGTAAAAAAGCAATGTGAAATTAAAACATGCCAAGGATTCAAATAAAGTTTCCATTCTGTCATCCACCCACTCAGATCATCATGGTGCTGTGTAGCTCATAACAGGGCCAAAGTTAGGGCATTCTAATTTTAAGAGATGACCAAGTCTACAGAAGAACTACTTGAAAGAGGATCATATTTTAAAAGTATGTAACCCTGTTTTGCCATCATCATTAACTCCAATGAAAAGCATCATTAAGATAGATACAGCCAAAATAAATGCACCACAAATAGGCATAGTCTTTGATCCAGGGAGCCCGATTCAGTTTACTAAAAGAAGGAGTGGATCTATTAAAACACATCTGATGGGTGATTAGAGGACATGATAAAGTTCAAAAATAACACATGAGATCATGCAAAGTAAAATGGGAACAAATTTCAGATATCTTCTCCCTATCGAAATGTCCCCATACATGCAACTGAAATAGCTGGAAAACTTCCACCACCTTCGGAGATGTTAATCATTCCTTGAATAATGAAAGCCCAGAGGGAGAGATAAGATGCTTGGTTACTTTTTCTTGCTTTTGTTTGGCAACTAAGTCTTATTTCCTGTTGATCTGCTGCAAAATGAAAATGACTTCCTGTGCAATGTTCCCCACAGCAGTTTACAAACTGTACTCCTCATTCCGTCCTGAAATTTAGCGAAGATGAGGTGTGGCAGCATGCCAGTAGCATCGAGCAACAGCAGACATCAGCCTAGAAGGTGAGACATTAGTCATCTTGCTTATCGAATATCGAGTCTCTACAGCATGCAGCACCCTAAAATTTTGATTTTTTTAATATTTACTTTAGCCAAGAAGTGAAGTTTTCAGTAAAATACTCTATAGATTCCCAAAAGTAAATATGGCCCAAATTGCTAACATCAGGAGAATAAACAAGTTGTCAAACAAACTTTCAACTGTCAAGTCAGTACTCATCAACTGACGAGTGTAGAAGCCGAAATAGCTTAGAAATTTGTCATCTACTTATGAAGGCTTTTACTTACATACCCAGGCAACAGTGTCCAAATACATCAGTATACGCACTCAGTTCATTATTTTTTATTCATCATCTAGGTAATGAGTCCTTGCTACAAGTCAAGCCCTCTTCCCTGGGACCCTGATGATACCGTGAAGGGTGGGGTGTTGGGGGAGTGATAGACAACATATAAACACAGACATCAGTAAGAAAACAGTGCTGGCTGGTATTCAACACTGTGTAGAAAATTAAAATCAGTTTGTGTATGGTGATGGCAATTTTAAGTTTTAAGTTTAGAGGAAGTTTTGCAGAGGAAATGACATTTACACTGAGATTTAAATAACAAGAAGAAGCTAGTGAAGCAAATGTCAGAGAAAGACATTCCAAGTGAAGAAATAGCCAGTGCAAAGGTCCAGAGGTGGCACTGAGCATGAAGTGTTGACAAAAGGAAAGGCCATTTCTGTGGAACGCAGTGGGTCAAGGGGAGCATGGAGGGGAAGTGCAAATCACTGCAGCTTGACAAACACATGAAGGAGTCAGATTCTATTTTGAGTGTGGCATAAAGCTCTTTCAGTGGACCTTTGATCTAATTCATGCTCTTATATTATTATTATTTTTTTTTTAGCAATATAAGTGTCTACTGTGTGAAAAATAGATTTTGGGAAAAGATGACTGTAGAGGCAAACTACAATTTCATCTTTATAAAAGCAAAAAGATCAGCTGGGAACCATTGCAGTTGTGAGTCGCAGAGTGATGGTTTAACCTTTGCACAGCAGATGGGGAATAGGGAAGGACTGGGATCCTAGAGTGTGTGGGTGAGCTGGAGGTAGGAAGGGGGAAAAGAAAAAAGAGTCTACGGTAACACATTAATTACAGGAGCTCATAATACAGCAACAAAACATAAGTAATAGAGATAAGGAAAAAATTAGAGACATTAGACATTGGACAAGCAAAATTGGCATCTAATAAGTTATTGAAGAGTTGGTCACTTCAGATGCAGTTTTCAAAGCTAATTCTCATATGAAATAAGATATTAGAGCAAAGGAAAAAAGAGGAAGGTATTCTCTTCATGTCATGAGAGACAAAGAAGGAAAAGCCAAGGTGAAAGACAGTGAGATATGTGGATTAAAAACATAAAATTTCTGATTCCGGTTGTCATAGTGGGAAGCAGGTTCTATCAGACACAGGAAGGCTGGGAAGACATCTCAGGGGAAAGCACAAACCGAGCATCCCAGCGACTTCCTTGAACTCACATTTCAAGTACAGGGATGCGTAATACTTGAAGCACACCAATTTGCCAAAAGTACCCAAAAAAAGGAAGAAGTCTGAATTCGTATGTATTTTACTTCTGAGCCAAGGAGTTGTTTATGATAAGTGGAGAGGAAATGAAATAAGAAAGATCAGAAGATACAAGAAAATTTGACAAGAAAATAGAATAATTTGGTCTATTTATGTGAATCAGTTCATAATCTATGTCCAAATAGTTCAGCTACATAACAGCTGTGAAACCTTCTTACAAACTGATGCCTGACAGATGTCATGCAGCTTGTGTGGGAAGGTGCATTTTAGGAAAGCAACACTCTCAGTGTGAGGAATCGTACGGGCTATGGGATAAAATGCGGGACTTCACGAGCCTGAACCAGAAGGGTACAGACTGCAGTTCAGTGAAGGAAAGAAAAGAAAGGAGTCATCTGAGGTCACTGAGGCTGGCAGAAAGCACAGGCGGGGCAAAGAAGTGACTGGCAGGGTCAGTAGGATGGACAACATACTTCAAAGCTTAATAACCTGCAGGGGGGAAAAGCAGCAATCTTTTCATGCATTAATACACATATGAAGTGCTCATTAAAAACTGATGTACCAAACTGAACAATCACTGTATCTTTCAAACTGAGATCGTTGTTGTTGCTGTGGTTGTTGCAGTTGCTGTGTGTGTGGATGTGTGTGTTTAGTATGATGTACTGAACCCAGGACTTTGCACATGCTAGGCAAGTGCTCTACCATTTAGCTACATCCTCAACCCCTCCCTTTTTTTGAGGTACTGGGGATTAAGCCCCGGACCTTTGCACTGAGTTATATCCCTAGTGCTTTTCTTATTTTTATTTTAGACAGGAGTCGCTAAGTTGCCCAGGCTGGCCTCAAATTTGCGATCCTCCTGCTTCAGCCTCTAGGAAGCTGGGATTATAGACATGTAGTACCATTACTAATCTTATCAGTGACAGCAAAGATAGAATTGAAAGACTAAAAGTGAATATACAGCAGGAAAGAAATTTCTAAAAACTATCAGTCTCTCCACTTATCTATCAGCAGCAAACTTGAATTTTTATATACTTTCCTTTCATCTCGGGTAATGCATACTACCTTCTCAAAGAATCTTAAAAACTCAAAAGACTGGTCCACTTCTACATACCACATAAACGAAAGGAGGTATTTAAATTATTCCAGTTCAAATATTTGTTCTTATGACAAACCTGGGTTTAAAATTGCTTTGGTGATTCCGCCAGTTATGTCTGCTAAGCACATGGGCTGCATCTTCCATAAAGTTTTGATCAAAGAAATCTTTCATAATCCAGTTCCTAGTGATATAATAAAAAGTGACACCCACCCACAAGGTAGTGACAACAGAAACATCTTAAAAGCTGGAGTCCGGTGGAACTGTAGAGTTCCTTGGATGATTTGACAAACACTGTCCGGACACTGACCATGTGCTAGGCCGTTTCTGAGGGACAGGGCGCAGCAATGGGCAAGACCTGCAAAACGGGTTTAAGCTTCTCTGGCTTATATCACTGGGCAAGAGAGAAAACAAAGCGGTCAACAACTAAGTGTAATTACTGCGACCATTCCAGAGGGACGAGCTCCACAAAGAAAATACAGCTGCCCACAGGAGAGGGGCGCTATGGGGAAGGAGGCCCTCTGAGCCTGTGTGATCACAGGAGGCCTCGCTTAGGGGCAGAAGTGTAGGGATGCCAAGAAGACCAAGCCATACAGAGCCCCAGAATGTTGCAATGAAGAGGGGCTTCTAATAGATGAGGGCACTGAGGAAGAGAGAAGGGATGGGCAGACTGGTCTCTCAGACTTCACATCTGGAAATTAGCCTCCCTTCCCAGGGGGACCTGCTTTCAGATACGGGGACCAGAAGACAGGCCCTGGCTCCCTGCGGCTCAGGCAGCTACAGGACGTGAGCAATAACCATCCAGCGCTAAACCCATTGAGGACGTGAGCTGCTTCCAGATCCATTATCAGATGAACCATGGATTAGAGGCCTGCAGCTCACCCTGGTTAGTCCAGAGGCCAGTGGGGCATTAGAGCAAAGGAGATTGGTGTGCAGACACATAAAGCCTTATCTGACAAGGCCGTCACACCTCAGAGAGCAGTTTCAAATGCAACAGCCAGAGGATGCTTCCCAACTTTCTTGAGTAAGTGACCAAAACAGAAAGTGCTATAAAATCTCCGGGGAGATTCTTTTTAGGATTGCAGCAGGGTGGTGTTTATTTAGATGGTCCTTATCTGAGCTCTCTCTGTCCACTGTCAGTAAGTCAGCTTGTGTTTATTAAGGGCCTATTGCAAGTCCCCTGGGCACCTCAAAGGCTGATAAGGCCAGATCAGTGTCCTCCAATGAAACCAGACATTGTTTCTTATTATTAGTATTGATATATAGATTTCTTGTCCCTTCACAAGGCTGTGGAAGAACACATATTACTTTTTCATCTTTATATCACCTATGTAGCTATTTTTAGTCTTTGTGCCCAAAGTAGGCACTGAACAAATACTTGCTTAATGATTCTATTTCCAGAAAACTAATAACGGAGACTAAGGCATCTGAAATATCTTCCAACAGAAAAATCCTGGAAATTTCCAGATTGTACCAGGAAGCTGGGGATGGGGCTGCTTCCCAAAACCTCCATGCTCATTCTTGGCTCCAGATCCCCTCTCCTTCTGTGCCCCTGGCACCTGGTCCTCAACAGAGTAAGCAGCACAGCTCTGGCTCTCCAGGCCAGGTTTGAGTGAGGCGAGAGTGTGAGCCCACTCCTTCCTCTGCAGTGTCTCCCCGCTGGGACCATAGGAAGACCACGGTGCACTCCGGGACCTGGTTCCTGAGAAAGGTAACAGTTGTTCCTGTTGAGGTAGTGGACAGATTAGCTGAGATGCTGCGTGGGAATCAGCACGTGATTCACTTATCACAGCGCCTTCCAGTTATCTAACTAGGAGCCCTAACGGCATCCATTTTTCAATTGCCAGTTATTAGGCATCAAATCCTTCCAATCCACCCACTGCACAGTCGCTCATATTTGTTCTCTCTCTATCCAAACTGCCAATGCCTCAAGTTACCCTCTAAGGCACCTCCCCTACTGCTCTCATAAAATGTATTTCCAGTATCTCTTCGCACTCCTGATTTTTCTACAGCACTGACATTGTTGCCTCTAATAAACAATAATCTGTTTCGCTCATCTGCTAAAATAAGTCAGCTGCTTCCTATTAACCAGAGGATGAAGTCTATTACACATGAGGCCCCGCAACCTCCAACCTCTACTCACTTTGCCAAACTCAATTCCTACAACCTCCTCCCATCTGCACAGTCCCAGCACTTGCCTCTGGGCCTTAACACAGGCTGCTGCTTCCTCTTCTAGGGTGCATTTGCCATAAATTTCTACTTGTTCTATAGGGCTCAAGCATCTACAACAGGGAAATCTAGTTGAATAATTTTGCATGCCCATCTTAATTAAGATGACCATCTTAATTTTGCTTGTACAGAAGAGATCCCCAAGGATAGAAAAGTAATTCTATTTATGTTTACAGCAGTTATAGAGCTCATCACAAAGCCCAATATCAGGTAGATGCTTGTAACATTTTGTGGGTATGCAATAAATACATGAAAGTTCAAGTATTAAAGTTGGTTATTGTTGCTAATGCACACAATTGTTTCACCAAGTAGGCTAACTAGGAAATGAGGTTGGGATATTTCTAACAATTTTATGACTGCTAAGCTTATAATAGATTAGTGTATGAAACAAACAGAAATGTATCCTTAATGTTTTGGGGTGGACATCCACTGACATGGCTTCCAAGAGTAGGTGGTATGTTCTGGGTGGTCTAGGGCATGGTATAAAGATGCATCTTCTCTCTCCTTAAGAACACGAAGATATCCTAATGAGAATAAACATAGTACATATCCTTAGGAGGACCTCTTTCTTGTGATAACGTGTACAGTTTGGTTTCATTAGGATACACTCTGATTTCAAAAGAGGAATGATACAGACCAGTCCTTCTCAAACTTTAATATTCAACAAATCACCCAGTTTTCCCATTAAAATGAAGATTCTGGTTCAATAGGTATGCATGTGGTTCACTTTGAGTAGCTGGGTTACAGACAGCTTTATCTTTTCTATTCCTATGATTCCAATGGATTTTTATTTTCAAACTCCTAAAATATTAACACTTATAGTGATTTAAAACAATAATAAAAATTTTAATCGAGAGATAGATGAGTAAGTTAATGCATCATAGAATTTAAACAGTTAAAATGACTATACCATGTATTATTATTATTTCTAGAAAAAAAGCGGAGAACACACTAGTACACAGTCGTTCATTTCTGTAAAATATAGAATGTAAAAGCACATCTTTATATACACAGTTCTTCTGCCAGTGCTCTTATAAAATACCAGACCCCATAAAACTGGGGAAAAAAAAATCTTTGGAAGAAAGATAACATACATTCTCCAAGACCACTGGTTCTTGACAATCCAGTCTTGGGGAGAACCTAGCAGAACAGATAGCTGGTGTGACTTCTGTTTCTTTTTCTATCTTGCCCTCTCTCCATGATTCAGCTGAGCTCTTCCCACATCTTGGTTCCCCATCAACTCAGGATAGAATTTTCTCACGGACACCTAACTTCCTCTTTGGTCTATGCTTTTGTCTGTCCTTTATTAACTTGTGATATTTACTTTTATTTTCTTAGGTCTGAGTTGAAACCCTGACTAAACTATTATTGGCTTTTTAGACTTTGTAGTCTCTTCATCTTCAGTCTCTGTTTCCTCATCTACAAAACAGAGCTTATAGCCGGGCACTGTGGTTCCTGCCAGTAATCCCCACACTCTGGGAACACTCTAAAGCAGAGACCTAGCTATCGAGATCTGATCTCAAATTAAAAAATAAAAATAGGCTGGGAACATAGCCCAGTGTAAAGGTTCTGGGTTCAATCCCCCAGTACTGCAAAAACAAAACAAAACAGGAAGTGATTATTGCCAGATTTTCATAAGATTAAATGAAATAACAGGCATGAATGTCCTTTGATGATCACAAAGTTTCATGTTATCTACAAATAGTATAAGCAAGTTTTCATACTACATGTAAAATTTTATTTGACAGCATAAAAGACGTATGTTTAACTTGTTTTTAAAATAGCTGTGATGTGTTTCAGCAGCAAATTATTCTACTTTAGTTATCTATCTGGTGAAAGGTTAGGTTGCTATTCAATTAGACTCTACCTAAAAGCACAAAGGAAAAGCCAAGATGGTGTTGGTTTTTTATTTTGAATCACATATACAGTAGAAAACTCTTAACATTCTTTTCTATACATCACATTTGAGAGCATCAGTATTACTTAATAAATATAGCTGGATTAAATGTGGCTCAAAAGGGAGCGCGCTCGGGCTCCTGAGGCCCTAGGCCTCGCGGAGGATTTAAGATGCACGTGTTGAGATTAGAGCAGCGAGGATCAGGATCAGTTCCTGGGATGTTCTGCATTATTATTTCTGGATTAAGAGATGATTAAAGAAAAGAACACTTTCCAAAAGCAGATAATGCAAACAGACCCCACAGTCATCTTTTAATGAGAAATTCATAGCAAATTATGATGAAATAATGCCAACATCTATACTTATAACCTTTAGAAAGATGATAAACCAAAAATACTGACCTAATATGGGAATTCAGACCCACAATTATATCATGCCTTTTCTCTGCAAAGAAGTAGTATATACAGTGAAGTGGGGTGTGGGTGCATGTGTGTGTGTGTGTGTGTGTGTGTGTGTGTGTGTGTGTTGATTTTAGAGAAGTACTAAGGAGGAGTCTAGGACTGGTGGATGCTGGAGGTCACCAGTATTCAGCCATCATCACCCAAGATGGAGAAAAGTCTCAAAACCATCTGGTGGTCAGTTACTGCTTTGTGATTGTGAACAAATTTTATTTTATTTTATTCATAAACTCCAGTTTAATAGTTGAAATTATAAATACTTTCACAGTATCAGCTTATTTTTGTTATTCTAAAAGGTTTTAAAGTTAGAATATTCATATCAATAGCTCTTACTTCATTGAAATACACAACTTCATTTAATTTTTTGAGGTCATTTATTTAAAAATCCTATAACTGGTCTAACTTTAGTCACTGTCTTTCAAGAAAATCACATAATTAATGGAATAGTGGAATAACTGCTAAACTTCTACTAAGTATCACCAATTTCAAAAAGGATTCTAAAGTTTATTGATTTTTTTATGATGCAGCAATATATTCCGGCATCAAGAGTTATGTGTCTCTAGTAAATTATGACTCATTTTTCTCATCCCAATTTTTCTTACTAGGCTCTACTTACTAGTGAATGCCTTTATATTTTCCTTTTTCAGATAACTTTTCTCCAAGATGTGGTAAAGTTTTTGTCTATTACACACACACACACACACACACACACACACACCAGGGATGGGGATCAGACTCAACAAATAGTGCATTTTAAAGCATTTAAATGCCGAGACTTGAATAGCGAGCCAGTCAGACTAATTAAGAGGAGGCTTGAAGAAAGGAAAAGGGATTTACCTTCAAGGGGTAATTTCACGGCTACAAGTAGGCTCACTACAGCAAACTGATAACTTATTTTGCCTTTCATGACTGGGCAGAATTTGTGAAAATTGTGGTTGGGGATGTGGGGAGGTCAGGTGAGGCTTATAATAGTCCCCACACATGTTCACTGATTGATACCGTATTTCACTTTTAATGGTTTCCCCCACCAAAACAGACTTTCTAAAAGGACAGCTATAGGACATTATGTACCTATTTATCACAGATAGTGCTTGTGCTGTTTTTTATTCTTGGAAACAATTTTGCTTCTGCTTTACTTTAAATAATATATTAAAAATGAAAAAGTTTAATCAGTTTCCCTAAAAAATTACCTAGCTATTACCTTAAAGAATAAATATCTAGTGCACAGAAAACCTACAGTTTAGGATTTGTAAATGTAGGTTAAAGAAGAGATTTTTTAATCAGTACATTAAGAAAAAATTCTGTGCAAATTATGTCCATGGAAATTAACTTGGTCATTAATCTGAAACTTAAATTGGTAAGAATTTCCATCAGTTTTGCTCCTGGAGCCTAAGAGTAAGTACTCATCAAAAAAGTTTCTGTGAGTTGAGGTGGGTCTTTTCACTGAAGTCAGACTTTGGATTTCTCATGATCAGGAGAATATAGAAGGACCCTGTGAGCAGCCAAGGACTATCCAGAATCATGCTACTGACAAATGGATGCATCTCCATTCACACTGTGAAATACAAAGCACAAGAAGTAACTCTAACATCAGTTAACACCAGACTTTACTGAAAAAGTGTTTCAAAAAAAATTAAAAATATAACAGAATATACATGAAGTAACAGGATAACATTTTAAAAAATCTCATAATACTAAATTTTCAATAGATAATGGGGTATAATATCTATTGATAAAATGCTTATTCAAACAATTAGGAATATTCTTGACAAAAGTAATTAGTTTTCTGGGTGTGGTGGTGCACGCCTGTTATCTCAGCATTCAGGAGGCTGAAGCAGGAGGATTTCTGCAAGTTCAAAGCCAGTCTGGGCTACACAGTGAGTTCAGGACCAGTCTGAACTACATAGTGAGACCCTGTCTCAAAATAAATAACAGACAAACAAACAAAAACAAAAAGAGTTACTAGTTTATTTGGGGGTTTTCTTAGCCTCTTGTTTACCTCTCAATATGTTGTCTACATTGCAATGTCCAAACTTCCTATAACTGTAATATAATATTATATATGGTAATATATGTATTTTATAATACACTACTGTATAATGAAATGAATAGCGTAATTAATCATATTGGTGAAACTATACATTTCAAATACTTTCCTGACTAATTTTAAGGGTGTTTTATTTGACAGAGTTGATTAGAATGTCACGATTTTTGCCTGGTGTTACTTTTAATTCATAAAGGTTCTCACCTCTGCCATATGTTATTGTTCAGTGACCATCTAATAAGCTGATTAAGAGTACTTTTATTAATTTACATATTAAATGATAGTCATAAAGTTTAATTTTTCATTATGCATAAAAGTAAATATAAATAGAACTTCTGCTATTTCCTTCTGATATGCCATATAAGGCATATTATGCACCACGAATAATGCAAACATGAACCCCCTTTTAAAGACCTTTGTGAGGCTGGCATTATCAGAAGGATCATCATAAGCAAAGAGAAATCTCGATGCTAATTGCTTAAAGGAGAAACTCATCTCTCCAACTTTACTTAACAAACAAGTTTTTAAATATAAATATTTATTGGGCCTACCCTTTCAAAGAAAACTTCCGATATCCTGTCTCATCCCTGAACTTCAAATTTTATGTCTTAAATGCACACCAAGGAATAATGATTAAATAATTTGTAGGGATGAGTATAAAATAAAAATGTATGGAACCTCCTAGTGCAAAACTCTCTGTTTAAAAATTAAGAATTTCAAGATAGCAACAACAAAAATTCAACAAAACATGAGGCCTCTCTAAGTGAAAACCTGGGCATAACTTCTGTTAAAAATATAGTTTATGTTATGAAACAGCATCATTAGAAGAGGAAACTAAAAGAGAAGGTAGCCTGTTCAAAAAAAAAAAAAAGGCAAGGCAGAAGGAGCTAATTATACATATCAGTTCTCCCTAAAATTTTGTCTTAAGATAACCTAATTTCTACCTGGATTTGTTAGTAGTTAACATATCTTTGTAAGATGTTAGCTGATATCATTTTGCTTAGATTCCTATTTTAGACATATTTTCATGTTTATAGGAAGCTCTGAAAAAAATTACCTTAAAAATTATAGGTATCTTTTTTCAAGTAATAATTTACTTCTCTGCGAAGACTTGGTACACTTGGGGGCCTCCCCCACCGCTCCTGCCACCTCTTCCATAATCTAATTGTTAGTTCAACTACCAATATCCTGCTACTTCAGTCTGGAATGTTAAATTTTTATCCCCCATTTAAGAGGCAGTTTTATTTTTCCATTAAAAAAACAAAGTAACAGTTTTTTGTAGGACTTTTTTTTTTTTTGTTTTTTTGGTACCAGAAATTGAACTCATGACCTAGCGCTTGCCAAGCAGACACTTGTGCCGCTAAGCTAAATTCCCTCCTGCAGTACACACTGAAAACTTCAAAAGATCACCAACAGAATAGGTGTACCAGAGATAGAGGCAAACAGGTAAATGACCGCTGGCTTTTGATAGCCCTTGGTTGATTTAGTTAGCACTGCTGTTTCTGATCTTTGTTATCACTGTGGTCACTGTGGCTACAAATACCTCTTCAATTACAGACAGTATCCACTTATTTCTGAATCAGTCCAAATTTGTTGTTTGTTTTGAGACAGGGTCTTGCTATGTAGTTTAGGCTGGCCTTGAACTTGCAGTGATCCTCTTGCCTTAGCCTCCTGGGTGCTTGGGATTACAAGTGTACACCACCACGCCTGGCTAAATCAGTCCATATTTGACCTTTTTTGTAATACTGATGAATTTTAGTGAATATTATAATTAAACACGAAGCTGCAATATTTACTGAGTGTTGTTAACATGTGCATAATGTTTAAATCAACATTATGAGATATATACACACGTGCACACTGGTGTATTTATTATGTTTCAAATTTTTAATGGGATAACTCAAATAGATCAAGTATGTTTATGTTTGTGTGGGGTTTTCTTAATGACAGATAATTCAACTGCATTTTATTACTGGAATAAAATGCACAGTGATCCACTTGGCAACGCCTTTGAGCTCAGTGTACACATGACTTGAACTCAAGAGAGTCATCAAGGCCATCTCCAAGGTGTGTAGGGACTGCTACAGATCACGTTTCACTACAATGTGTGCTATAAACTGTAACCATCCACATTCCCGTAGGCCCTGAAAACTCGCAGTATCCAAACTGGAGAGCCCAGTCCTAAACAAATCAGCTCCTTTTCCATAAGCTTTTCCCTGTTAGACAGAATAATTCCTAGTAAATACCAGAACGCTGCCTGCCCTCCTCGTTGTGCTTGCCAACTGTCTGAATAGAGTATTGATGGATTTTGTTCATAATAAGTTGCTCATAGCTCCCATGTCTTATAACTTTTAAAAACAGCCATGGTGATCTCCAAAACAAGGTAAGTTTTACAGGTCTTTTAAATTATGAGCTCAGCTTTCATTGCTTGTTTTAGAAAACGCTGAACTTCAGACTCATTTTATGTTCAGTTGTGTAGGTAAGGCTATAAGGGATAATGATGGTGATTTTTAGCAGTTGACAGAACACATTCCTTGAATACAGTCCATATTTTTGGTTGTGTCTTTGGATTGTGGAATAGATGTTCACTAAGCACACAGGAATAAGAGTGTTTACCTTGATTTCCTCCTAGAGAGACAAAACACTGACAGCAAGTTGTAAAGCCTCAATTCACTTTAGCCTGTCACCATTGTCCATTATATTAGCTGTAATCATTCCAGTTAGAAAACAAACATGCATGCATACTAACTTTTTATAATTTGGTTATTATCCTGTAAAGTGTCCACACAACAGAGGTAGTGTCCAAGAGTTCTGGTCTAATGAGTTGCTTTCTAATCATGTATAATCAAATTTTAATTGAGTTCTTTCTAAACTTTTGTCCTATTATTTCTGAAACTGTTTTAATCTTATAACCACAAAAAGGCATTAAATTGTTTCAAAAGAAGTAGTAAAAGAGACATTTGATAAGTTAACTACAATTATATTACCTTATTCAACCATATTTCATCTTTTTAAATAAAACATTTATTTCCAATTTTCTACAAGTGATACTAAAATACGTCAGAGAAATATATGAAACATTAAATATGGCTGGGTGTGGTGGTGCACGCCTGTAATCCTAGCACTTGGGAAGCTGAGCCAGGACTCATTGCAAGATCGAGACCAGCCTGAGCTGCAAAGTGAGCTCAAGGACAGTCTAAACTGTATAGTGAGATGCTGTCTCAAAAAAAAAAAAAAAAAAAAAAAAAAAAAAAAAAAAAAAAAAAAAAAAAAAAAAAAGAAAGGAACATTAAATATGTTTCTTGTTCAACTTTATTACAGAAAAAATTATCGATAAAACAAGGAACTATTCACCATCTTACTAAAATAAATCCACTTTCAAAGAATCCAGAAATTAGTGAAAAAATGACATATGATCTTGGAAATTTTTAAGACTTTTCTTATAAACTCGATGTCTACAGAATGTAAAGTGAAGTTTAAATCAAATCTAGCTTAATGAGTTCCTTGAACGAAAAAGACACTGTAATAGAACCCAATTCCCAGCTGTTCTGTGACCAAAGCTATTTCTTTATTCCAAAGGAGAAAACCTACCGAAAAATATTGCTGGTTCGATTTCACTCCACACTGGTAAAAATTTTTTACCTTCAACTTTCAAAATGCAAAACAAGCAACTTTCTTTTGGAATTCATATTAGCATGTATATATATTTCAAATATTTCAAAAGTCTAAAATTCATGGACTTGTTGTTTTGTGGTTCTTAGTAAAATACCAAAAGGAAGAGGGGAGGTATCTTAGCGGGGGTTGTCTTTAGGAAGTGAACACTAAGAATACACCTGCTTTTGGCACTGGCTTGGGTACCTGTAGGGTATGGAACAGCAAATGTCAGAGGTGATCTCAGAAGTGTCAGCAGATATATGAGTCTGCAAACATAGACTCATACTAAAATAGTGTGGCTTTCCCCCCAGAAATATAACTGAATTGATGATTCATACACAACTACTTAATACAATACAGTATCAGCATTCTTGTTTTCCCACATCATATCATGTGCTGATTTTTTGACAAAAACGGAGTATTTACTTTTCTTCCAAGTGGAGTTTAACACGAAAGTAGAACTGCATACACCCTAGGTGTCATTTCATTTTCCATTTGCATGTGGAAGAAACACAAAGCAGCATTTATTTCAATTGAAGGACATAAAATAAAATACTTTTGAAAGGTAGTATTTAAGTCCTGGAAGCATTAGATTTTGGAATCAGTTTTTAAGGCAAAGGTTCAGTGTAGTTTACTTTTTTTAACTGTTCAAATGTGCTGTGGTTTCTACTGGATGACTGTGAGCTAACAGGGGAAGAATAAATTCTGTTCTCCAAAATAATCATTCCTCAACAAACATTTAGAGACTCGAGAACTTATTTCAAGGTCAAATGAATTAGCTGAATGATTTTTTAGGCTATGCTTGTCTTTGGCCCACCACAGATGTGTGTGGCACACACTTTATTCCTAGTGACTGGCGGGTGACCACAGACTCACAACATCCAATACTTAACTGGCTGCCCCTATGGGTGCTTTACTCTGCAGAGAAAAGCTGGTGAGAAGATAGAAAGGAAAAGGAAGTGAGAGAGAGAGAGAAGGGGGAGAGGGAAACTTGTTCTCTAGTATGGACCATCTTATTCCTGAGACAGTAAAGAAGGGAGAATAAAAAAAGTTTGAATTGGCTCCAATTACACGGAATTCACACACTGCTGTCTGCTAATTCAAGCATCATTATTCCATTTCCAATAGGTATTTGACCTGCATTATTAGTTTCGCTCTAAGTTTTGTAATTCCTGTTTTTTGTTTTGTTTTGTCTTGTCTTGTTTTGTTTTGTTTTTTTACTTATAACAAAAGCACAATGGGTTTTACAATGAAAATTCTGATCTTCAGGTAGGCTGACTAGAACTGCTGTAGAAATAAACATAGGGAGATAACTACAGGTACATTTTATTTCTCTCTTTTTTTTTCTGTATGATTCATTAAGAGTTTTAAAACACCACTCCCCAACAGAATCTGCTTGTTAAATCCAAGTGAGAAAATTACAGTCTGAATCGGCAGGTTCATAATGTCAACTGAAAATGTCTCCACATTAACTTACGTGAAGACCTCGGGGGCTGCTTCAAACGCAGCCCCTCCCACGTTACTGCCAAGGTTATGACATCAGTCTTCTGTCTTTAACATTCACGGTTTTACCACATGAATGTTAAATAAACCAAGGACAAATAAACTGAGGCAGGGGGCTCCCTTCATTCAGCCAAGGATATTTTTCAATTATATATTTTGTTACATCCTCAGAGATAAAAGCTGTGTCTGCAAGTGATTAAAAGTTGTTTTATATTCATGGTTTCATGGCTGCAGAAATAAATGCATAATTTAAACCACACATAATTCATAGCCATTTAGGCCCATTACAGAGTTCTAGCTTCTTTTTCATGATAGTTACTAATTAAAACAGAGTGTTTCTGTCACGCTGAGCCTGAGTCTTTGACATACAGGTTTAATGAATAAAACGTCTTGACACAAAAATGAAAACAATAACACAGACAAGGCTGCAAGCTGTTACGTTTCCAGCGTGTGGGAGAGATTAGGGGCAGTCCCTAAAGTTAAGAACTGTGCGGAGGGGGAACTTGTAATTCCCTTCTTTTAAAGAAGTGAAGGACTTCTGTGAGGGATTTGAAATAGTTCTAATTTCTCTAATTTCTGGGCCCCTTATTCCCAGTTGTCCCCTCTCCCAATACTAAGAATTTAAACTCATAAGAGTCACTTTTGGAGACTAAACGATGGGGTATTTTAATATAATCCTGAATATAGGTTTAGATTGAAAATGGGAATTGGGACCATAATTAATTATGTTGGCAAGTTTTTTTACACTGTGAGAAGGCAGAGAGAGGCAAATGATATTTCACGAGACAGCCACCTTCTAAAACTTTGGTAAAATGACAGTATCTCTTTGACATTTGATTAATTCCATATGCAGAATGAGTGCGAGGAATTAATACCGTTTTGGTGTTTTCACTTTCTAAACCCCGCTGTAATAAGAGACTGACATAAAATCAAACCAAGTGTAAACACAGTCCTCCACGAGGGTTACGGCCTTATTATCACTCTTAACAAACAATAATGAATAATAATAAATACTGGCCCCTCGGCACCCCGGACTCTACACGCATATCCCCACTCTCAGCCATCCATCACTTTCTTTCAGGATAATAAAACAATTCAATCCCATCAAATCCGCAGCAACCGCTCCCTTGGGAGGGATGTTTTATCTCTACTTGGGCAGCGCGGGGAGGATTTTACTTGTTTGAAAGGGGCGGAGAGTGGAGTCGGGTCCTATTTATTCCCATTGATGATTCCCCGGGTTCTCACAGGCGCTCGGGGACGGGTGGGAGGAGGAAGGGAGGAGGTGCGGAGATTCCCTCCTTCAGCAAAGAAAAAGGGTTCAGCGAGCGAGGCCGGCGGAGGAGGGGTGGAGGGGGAAGGCGAGGGTCTTGTGTTTGGGGAGATCGGCAGCTCAGCGAGGAAATCGGTTCTACTTTGTGACTTAAAGGTATTGAAAGGTGAAGGAAGTCAACACATTCACCAACTCCACTAAGTTGCTGAAAAAGAACTCTGAAAAACAAAAACAGAGACACCGCTCGGGATCGTTTCGCGCTCAAGGTTTAGGTTCCCAGGAGCTGCGGTTCCGGGAACCGGAGATGGACAGCGCCCCGAACGGGGCTCGCGGGGGAACCGCGACTGGGGTGGCAGGGACAGCACAGAGGCGCCCACCGCGCGCTCCGAGGGCCTGGCCACCTCCGCAGCACGGGTGCAGGGGACCGCGGGGGACTCTCCCGCCTCGGCCTAGCGCGGGGGTCCGGGGAAGAGCGGGTGCCGAAGGCGCTCAAGGAAACGAAACCGCACCTCGAACTCAGCAGATTGCGAAAGGCGCCCCAGGAACAGCGGGGATCTGAGGCCGCGCTTTCGGGGTCCTGAGGGCCCGGGCCGCCGCGGTTGTCGGCGCGGGAAGGAGGGTGTCGCAGACGCGAGCGAACCACGACTCGCGCGCCCACGGCCGGGCGATGTCTCCACACCGGGTGCCCCAGCGGGCGCGGGCGGGGCCGTCCCCGCGGCGGGCGCGCTCAGCTCCTGGAAAGTGTGGCGAGTCGCTCCAGGCCACCAAGCTCTGCACCAGGAAGTTTCCATAGCGATGCTCGCCTACCGCGCGGAGGACAGGCGGGGAGCCCAAGCTGCGGGAGGTCGTCCAGGCCGGGCCGAGCGCCGTCCCGACCCCCGCGGCGCGGACCCCGAGCTTCTCCCCCGCACGCAGGCGCCCCCGAGAGCCCCGCGCCGCAGACTTTCTCTGGCGGCGGACACAGGGCAGGGACGCGTGGAGGGAGCCAAGAGCCCACTGGCAGGGGGGCGAAGTGAGTGTCCAGGCCGAGTCAAGGTTCACCGATCCGGGGCTCCCCGACCCCGCCATATCCCGGGTACGGAGTTCCCCCTCTCCCCAGCCCGCGCGCTGTGTCTTCACCTCCTAACGCACCAGGAACGCAACCTAAAAACCTTCAGATGACCTGCCCCGCGCTCCTCACACCCGCCACGCCTCTGGATCGGGCGCCCGGGGAACCCGGCTGGGCCCGTCCCAGTTTGGGGGTGCGCGACCCAATCCCCGATCCTGGAGAGCCCTCGGGTGGAAACGCCGCGTGGTGCCAGATCCCGGGGTGGCGGGCTGAGGCGTCGGGGAGCCGCCTAAGGGTTTCGTCTCGCTACTTACCTTAAAAATCAGTTTGTTTGTCCTAGGGGGCAGAGGAGAAAGCCCTCCCCGAGGTGCGGTGCGCGAAACAGCCCGCGTCCCGGCTGCGGCCGAGATGCTGAGCCCCGGTATCCAGGAACGGCGCGGACGGAGGGCAGGGGTGGGGGCAGAGAAAGGCGAGAAACGCTATCGGCCCGAGTGTCCCAACTTTGCGGTCGGCGCTGCAAACTTCAAAGGCTGGCGCGGGGCGGGCGGCGCGCGGCCGCCGAAGTTGCAGCAGCGAAATGGAGCGGGCAGCCGCGCGGGGCCGGGGTCCCGCCGAGCAGGAGGGCGGCGCGGGGGCCTCTTCCTAGCCGGAGCGTGCGGGCTGCGGGCGGAGGATGCTGCGGCGCGCGGGCTGCACCGGCGGCTGGTGCGCGGCTCGCTCCGCTCCGCTCCCTCCGCTGTCTCGCGGCTCCGGGCGCGGAGTGTGCGCTCCCGAGTGTCACCGCCGGAGCCCGAGCTCTCCCCCGCCCGCCCCGCCGCTGCCCGCCGGCCCCTCCCTCCTCTGCCCGCTGCCTCCCCCTCTGTCCCTCTTCCCTCCCTCCCGCTGCGCGCCAGCGTGCACAGACACCGCACACACACACACACACACACACACACACACACACACGCTGGCTCCTTCCCTCTCTCCCTAGGCTCACACGCACCCCGCCCGGCGACCCAGCGCCCTTCAAACAGGACCCTAGCGGGCGGCCTTGCGGGGGGACACATCGCTGTCCTTCCCTCCTCACCACCCGGGGAAGGACGGGGAGGCCCCACGGCGACCCTGGCAAAGCTGCAAGGCCCGGCAAGACGCGCACGCCTGGCCTTCGCCCTGTGGGAGACCCGCGCGCACAATAGAGCGGACTCTGGGGTGGACCGGGGGCGGGGTAGGCGGACGTGTGAAATCCAGAGGGCGGAGGGTACGGGCGGAAAGCGGAGCGTGCAAACTGTGCGTTCATGTCCCGCTTCCCTCCGGGACGCCCGGCTCCCCAGCCCTCACTCAGGGACGCGGCCACCTCGGCGCAGCCCCAGCCTCCTCCGCAAAGTCCAGCAGCTGTTTTAACAATCGAAAAGCGGCCCTGCAGGACCAGTGAGTGGAGTGTGTGAAGCCATTAGGGCTGACTAGGTAATTATGATAAGAAGTTACCTAATTAGCAACCTGGCCTGAGCCGAGGAAAACCGGGAAAGGGGGGAAAAAAAGGACCTAGTGATTTAGTGATCTCATTTTCGCACTTGAGAACTTAGTTTCCGTCAAACCTGGGTTTTTAGACTCTAGCTGTTCTTTTAATATAATATTAAATTCTTAAGTTATTAAGGTATAACGTCAATATTGCAAATATTAAAACCACTTGCCCCCTTGTCCTTTTGTTGTGACCTGAAGAGCGAAAAGATAGAAATCAACTTTACTGAGATTATATTAAAAACTGATCTTTTGGTTCTGTACTTTAAACACCTCCTCACGGACAGCACTCGGATGCAGTTGCTAAAGTTTGGTGGCTACCAGATGAGAATACTGACACAGGTGTCTTCAGGAACCTCTTGCATGCCACAAAATAGCTCTGGAAAAGCCAATGGACTTTTAAATGTAGAAAGAGACATTTCAGATCTGTGTGCGAGATAGTTTTGTTTTCAGATAAGAGGATGAGGTGGCAGAAAGGCAGCCCTGATCAGGGCTCAGATCCGGAGAAGTGACTCTTGTGATTATGAGATACGGCCCAGAGCGGGTCACTCCTGAATCCTTTCACAAACAGTAAATTCCAAAAGGCCACTTACTGAGCGTGTCTTCAGTGCTGAGAGTCCGGATAAGACACGGTGCCCACCTTCAAGAGACAGCCAGGTGGAGGGGTCGGCATGAGTGAAAATGGGAAAAGCACCTGAATGGGCCTTTGTGTCCAGTCCCGTGTCGGGGGAAGGAAGAAGCTCGCTCCCCCTTAATGAGGCACTGGAGCTAGAGGTTTTAGTGTAAGTGCTGAAGGACAAGGAAGAGAGTGCCAGGCAAACATGGGTGTGTGTGTGTGTGTGTGTGTGTGCGCGCGCGCATTCCCCACAGAAGGAAGTGAGGAGGTTAGGCAAGTGCCAAAGTACTCAGTGTGTGCTGGGAGCTGGGAGAGGTTAGGTATGGCCCGATGCAGGAGAAGTAAGCAGGGCCCAGTCACACCAGGCTTTGGGACCCAGACAGCCAGACCTTTCCTAAAGGTGAGGGGTTTTGGGGACACTATTAGAGGTTTGAAGCAAGGACAATTCTTAAGGTTTTCAGGCACTGTCAGATTTGGTGTTTTAGAAAGCTTCTTCTGATACCACTGTGGGAGACACACAGGAGAGAATGAAAGCAGGGGTTTATTTCCTTAGGAAAAAAACTAGGTCTGAGGGAAAGCAGCAAAAGTACCATTTGGGAGGCTGGGACAGTTCCTGAGATATTTAGGGAAATCAAATAGACTGAGATTGGTGGTGCATGAGATAGGGAGAGGAGGAGGGGTCTAGCTGGGCCCCCGTTTTTCTTTTGGAGTAACAAGGCAGGCAGTGGTGCCATTAGCAAAAAAAAAAAAAAAAAAAACAAAACCAAGAGGGCAGATAGAGGAAGAACCTAATGAGTCCTGCGCCACCTTTGTTGGGCTGGGTGTGTTTATGTGTTACCTACATGCATCGCCGTGTAGGCTGCCAGAGGCAGGTACTGGGGGAAAGGTCCACAATGGAAGGACACACCAGCATTCAGGGGTTGGCACAGCCAGCGGAGGAGAAAGGCAGACAGGAAGCGCAGACTAGGGAAGCAATGTGGGAGTCACTGATGTTGCAGATGTGGAGAGAAGAGGAGCCTGCAGAAGAATGATGAAGACCAGAAAGGAAGGGGGAAAGCAAAGAGTGAGCAGAGCTGGTGAAGCCAAAGGAGGACAAGGCTGGTGGCCAGGATGGAATGTGACGGATGAATCAAAATGACCAGACAGAAAGATGGCTGCTGCTGCTTGGAGAATGTCTCAGTGATCCTGACCTAAGTGACAGCAGTCATGTTGTAGGTATATGAAGAAACCAGATAGTAGCAGAGAGAAAGCGGGGTTTTGGAGCAGAAAGCCTGAGGTCATTTACCTCCCAGTTAGGCCATGAGAGAGGGAGGTATGAGGAAAGCACTTTTGTGTAGTTGTAGATTTGTTTGTTTTTCCTATGTGAGTCACCTGGTCTGGATTGCATGATGAGGAGGAAAAGCAGGTGGAGAAGGAATACCTGCAGGCCAGAGAGAGTGACTAACTGTATCCACCCCATAAATTTCATGGATCTAAGTGGAGAGTTCGAATAAACCTGCAATTGCTGTATTGCTAAAATTGCCATTAGAAATGAAAGACATTCTGAAGGCATTAAAGTGACTTCGCACTAATCCAGTCCCTTCACCACAGACCTGTGTCTATGGGG
The DNA here is from genome assembly GCA_004363535.1 of Dasyprocta punctata. Lineage (NCBI taxonomy): Eukaryota > Metazoa > Chordata > Mammalia > Rodentia > Dasyproctidae > Dasyprocta > Dasyprocta punctata. Next base: position 27,830 of record RJWM01001500.1, on the reverse strand, counting down.
AAGAATTTTGTGAGGTATATTTTTAGTAAAATTTCCTGAAAACACCTGTTTTGAACATCAGTATTTGCATATATCAGTATGTTCTGACTTCTCAAAAAGATATGCCATTGGTTGAATCAGTGTATATTTATGTTTTTAATGTGTTCTGAGAGACTTGCCTCATATGCTATAATAGACAAAATCATGCATTATTTAGTTAGAAAAACTTATACTTAATTCTAGACTCTGATAGTTATTTGCTTTAAGACAAAAGTTTTCTGAGCATCCGTGTTCTAAAAGTGGAACAAATTATAGCTGACTTACAGATGTTTTACAAGGTTTGGATAGTATAATATATTCAAGTGTTTGGCAGATATTTGCTTATTTATGTCCAAACTTACTTGTACACTGTAATATTCATAAATATTTAGTAAATTGGAAAAAAGCCCCAAATGATTGTAAAATTAACAATACAATTTAAGTCTATTTAGGAGAACTTCCGTTGGAACCATAAGGCCACAGCTCTCAAATTGTGATCCGTAAACCCCTAAGGATTCCTCCCACACTTGCTTTCAGGGGAGGTCTCCAAGGCCAGAGCTGTTTTCATATTAGTTCTAAGACATTAATTTGATTATTTTCCTGTTTGACATTTGCACTAATGATACAAAAGCAATGGTGGGAAAGATGGCTTCCACCTTAGCATGATCAAGCAACAGAACCAAACCATCCTCACCGTTTTTCTTGCTTTTCCCTCCAGCCACTAATGTTAGTACCATTTAAAGATATCTTTGATGAGACAATAAAGATTATTCATTTGATTAAATTTCAAGCCTTGGTGATATCTTCTTAATATTATTCTTTTCTTCTTAATATTTTGTGTGTCAAAATGGGAAACACATAAAGCTCTCTGTTGTACACTCGAGTATGTGCAGTGTTTATCCTGAACTAAAACACTTGGATAATTGAGTTGTGAGCTAAACCATCTGCTTTTTTCATGAAATATATTTTTACTTGAAAGAACAACTGGCAAACTATGGTTATTCAGACTTGATTGAATGTTGGCGGACAATTTTTTTTTTTTAATGAATGAAATGAGGCTGTCACTTCAAGGTAAACAACCAGCAACATTTATTTGCAGTGAAAGAATCTGAACAGAATTTAGAGTTCATGTATTCACCACCATAAACTTTACAGTTTCCCAGTACTTAGAGTCCTTTCTAATAAGATTGTGATCATTTTAGTTAATGTGGTTTTAGATATTATACAGTGAAATGTATTAACATTTTGAAGATTTGCATAACTGAGTGAGCAATATTTTCCAGATGCTGATAATACAGGATTTTATAACATGTGTGAGTGAAAGATTCATTCGTAGTACAAAATAGACCAATAGATTTTAATGTAGCCCCATGTGAAACATTAACTGATGTGGTTACATATTCCACATCGAAATTTTAAGGTTTGAGAAACTTACCACTTGTTGAGTTGTAGTGGAACACTAAAGAAGAATAATATTCAGAATTTGAAAAAGTTATTAAAATAAATCAGTTTTCAACTGTATGTGTGTGAAACTGGAATTTCCTCATTCACTTCAAACAAAACAACAAATTGAAACAGATTGAACGCAGAAGTGATATGGGAAGCCAGCTGTCTTCTATTAAGCCAGACATTAAAGAGATTTACAAAAATGTAAAACAATGCCACTTTTCTCACTAAATTATTTTCTCTGGAAAGGAAAATATAATTCTTAGCATGTAATAGGTTTACTGTAGTTATTTTGTGATAATAAATATTTTAAAGATATCTGTTATAATTTATAATATATTTAAAATTAATAGAAGTAACATGTAAAATTATGGAACTCTTTGGAATCCTTAGTCATTTTTAAGGCTATAAAATGCTTCTGACAACTTCTGTTAGATGGAATCGACCCAACCTGAAAATAAAAGATCACCACAAATTTATCATAATATCCTGTCTATAGACTGGCTATCATTGCCTGAATTGTATTTGCATAATATGTTTCTCGTTTTACCCAAATGTAAGCTTATTTCTATAGAATGTTATTGTCACCATCTGTCCTATTAGGACAAAAGACTGATGGAAATAATCCTATCAATCCAGAAACTTGGACAAAACAGTGTCATATATGTGACCATGTGAGCACCCTTTGTCTGTTTCAATCCCTCCCTAACCCACTCTCTTCAAGGCAGGAGTTGTTAAAGTTTGTGAAATAGAACTCTAAAGTCTCTTTAAAATGAATATCGCTAATTTGATGACTTGTAAACATAAACAATGACAAGAAGTCTTGGTCACCTTTCATTCCTCCTGAGCACATTTAATACATATTATAATACATACCCAATAAATATTCGTTTACTTAATAAATATTAATTTTCACTTAGTATTTGTTGAGAACCTATTACATACCAGGCCCTGTGTCAGCTTCTGGGCATGAAGGACTAAGCGAAGCCCTTGCTTTGAGGAACCTGCAGTCTAGTAGAGAACTGAGTAATTACTGTGTGGTATAAAGGAGTAAGTGGGGCTTTGTACCAGTCCACAAAGTAAGGCATCAGGAAAGGACTGTTAAAGAAGGTAGCACTTAGGATCAGGAGTGTAGCTCCTTGGTAAAGTGCTGGCCTAGCACGCACAAAGCTCTAGTTCAGTCCTCCATATTGAAAAACAAGAGTAGAGATCCAAAGGTCTGCCACCTTAGGTTAAAGGATGGCACTAGATGGCATAGTGGGGCACAACACACCTGTTAATTCAGCATTCCAGGAGGCTGAGGCATGAGGATAGCAAATTTGAGCACGATCCAGGCAACTTGGTGAGAGACCCTTTCTCAAAACTATAAATAGTTAGGATAGAAGTGTGGAATAAATGCGGGTTTGAAGGGGGAAGAAACAGGACAGACTTTCACATATTCAGAGACACTTACAAAATTAACTGTTACCATAGAAAATAACCCAATTTTCAACATGCAGATAACATCAATATATTTTCCTTGAGCTGTCATTTGAATAGAATGTTTTTTAATCATCATGGTATATAAAAATATATTTAATTTAAATCAGAATTGGAATTATCTTACAAAAAATCACCAGGTTAAAAAGAAAAGATTAAAATGCTGTAAAAAATTCAAACGCAATTTGCATGGATTCTTGAAGATTGATTTAGCACATCTTCAAAACATTTAAAACTTTTACTTTCTTCAAAGTACTGAGATCGATGCTTTGTATGAAGTGCTCACTGCAAAGAAATCAATGTCAGTATTTGCCAGGAGAAGTCTGTATAATGAGATTAGACATATTTTCTTTCCTTCCTTCAGTCACTGGATTAATATACATTAAATGCCTATTACCTTGTAGACCCTGAAGATGCATTATGAAAAAGACAGATGTTCCCCCTGCCCTCAGAGATCATAAAGCAGGACAGTGATATGTTAGCTGGCTTTCAAACATCACTCACAGTACTAGACATCAAACAATAACTGTAAGTAGTAAGACTTACAGGGTATAACTTAGTTACTATTGGGAAAATTTGAATTGGTAGGGAAGAAGATGAGAACATCAAAATCAGAAATGGTATCCAGGAAACAGTCACAGGAAGGAACTACCCAGGTACATCTAAGAGGCAGCTGGTAGATAATTTGTCTGGAATGGATTCTGTTGATGGAATTAGAGCAGAAAGTGTTGGATACATAGGTCAGGCAGATCAGAGACATCACACTAGAAAAAGATCAGCTGCATTTCCTGGGCAATGGGTATATAGCTAAATGTAAACAAACAATAAAGCAAATGCCATTACCACATTTAAGAAGAACACTGGTAGGTTGTAAAAGAGGAATTCTTTTGATTGCAGTTTGTTTCACTTCCAAGAATATAACTGCCAATATGTCCCATTTCCTGTGAACATTGTGATTAATCAATGTATTATTCTTCATCAACTGTGTGATAGAAAATCTCAAGTGTTTTTAATGTTAATCAAAAATGCATTTCTTGAGGGTTTCTAATGTTCTAGAATCAACTGGACAGTGGAACATCAGTTGGGGTCCAACTCTGGTCCAGGCTGTTTGACCAAGTCGGTGCGAATCACTATTTTCAGGATTCTGCAGTCTATCAACGACTCAGTGTGGCAGACAGCACAAGTCTAAGCTAGCAGCGACGATGGGCAGGCACTCAGGCTCTGTGCCCTCACACAGCCACATGCGCACGAGATGAGAAACATATTGGGCCAGTGTAGACTATAAAGAGGGCTGAAAAAATCAGGGGTGGGCATGTATTCTCAGATAGAACAGGGAGTCTGGGACTGTGTGATAAATAAGTTCCTATAATTTGGGTTCACAATAATTACCTTATTTTCTTCATGCCATGGCTTATCTAGTCACAGCTAAAGAAGAAAATTCTTTCATGTGAGCAGTTTAGCCCAAGTTCCTTGCAGTTACGTACCAGTGATATCATACTGCCTTACAGCCACACAGACACAAAGCCTGGTTATTTTTTAAACGTTGTGAATCTGAATGGACTCAGATGCTGTGGAGAGAACACACGCTTCTGAGCCAGAAGTCTTGGGGACAGTTTCTTACATGGCCACTTAATGATTTAAGGACTGTGTGAGTTTGGAAAGTTATTTTTCTGAAGTTCTGCTTTCTCACCTGTAAAATGGGGATCATAAAATCTCCCTGCTAGGATTATTGTCAGGATTAAACTATTTTGAGTATGCTAAATGCCTGCCATGGAATAAGTACTAAATCACTGCCAATTCTTATTCCTCAGAATCAGTTTCTTTTAAAATGCACAAAACATTTGTCTTGACCTAACCAGAAAATCATTTGCAAATGAAAAACAAAAATGAATAGAATCATTCAAAGCCTTCTCATTAGGGTGACCAAAATCTTTAATTTCAGGTTTGACAAAAGGCTCCAAATCTAATATTCTTTTCTTTACAAAGTTGATCTAGTTTATGCCTAAAACATCAAATGAAAGAGTCATAATATTTTCTTTTCACAGATGGGGAAACTGAGGCATGGGGGAGTAAGTGACTGAGCCAGAGTTAGACCCTCCTTCGTGTCACCCCACAGCCTCTGATTCTGACCAGCGCAGGTGGCCTGAGACATTGCTCGCAGCCAGCTCACAGATCCCATTGCTACAGATTCATCTTTCTTTTCTTATGCTGTCATATTAATAGGGATTTTTAAAAATAAATTTTAACACAGAATTTGATTCAGTGGCTCTTTTTTTTTTGGCACCTATAAGAGCAAATCTAACCACATGTACTGTTTTCACAAAAGCGAGCCTATTCATCAATTCTACCCACAAATCTCTCAGGTCACAAGTCTAGAAGATTAAATCAGAGGGAGGTAGAATAGTCCAAGCTGATTTAGCAGCTTGAGTCTTCTCTTTTATTTGAAAAGCATTTAAACTCTGTCATTGACACAGTATGAGTCCTTTCCTGTAGACATTTAACAAACTTGCTTGTCTGTAAGTACCATTGTGAATAAGAGGCCTCATATAATTTTTAAAAATATTAACATGCACAGCTCATAAAAGGTAGGTATGTGGTTAAGTTTGTTACAAGTAACTTGTTTAGAGTTTATTTAGTTATAAAAGACATCTTCATATTAACTTGTGGCTGATTAATAGCTGTTATTTCTTGAGGGGTTTCTGGGTGTTTGCTGTTGTTACCAGTCTCTTGTCCCCCTGAGACGCATCTTCTGTAGATATTACTATGATTCCTATTTGAAAGATGTGGCAACTGAAGATTTCATAGTTCTTATCAATAAGAAACTTAAACCCAGGCAGTGCTTTTAGCTTTTTTACTCCCTCCTCCCTTTTTGGAATGAATTCAAGGTGGTCTCTTACAAATGTGGAGAATGAACTAAATAAATAAATAATAAGTCTAGTCACGTCAACATCCATTGTTAATGATTTCCTGGTAGTTTAGCACATTAAAAGTTTCTTTTTGAGAAAATAAAATTTTTCTTTAATAGGACTGAATTATTTTAAAATTACATTAAGCTTTCTAGTGTGTGTTATCAGATTCAAATATATTAAATTCCTTATTGGATTATACCAATTAACATTGGATTCTTTTACATTTCTACTTTTAAACAGCACATCTGGGAAAGAAATGTGTTAATATTTACTTCATTGTGCCAAATTAGATTCTAAAACCAGATCAAATATAAATCGCTAACCTATAAAATTCAAAATTTGTATATGGAATATAATGAGAAACAGGGCTTTGTTCTCAGTTTCTCAGTGTAACTTCTCAACTCTATTATGCTCCATTAAAGAAAAAAATTGCATTATGTTGGGTCATTTAAAATGTGTAGAGCCATTTTTTTCTGGATAATAAACTGTAATTGAATCACTGAATTATTTTGGGAAAACAGTTTCCATACCAATGGAGTCGTATGTGACTCTGAAAGCTCTTGGTGTTATAAAGAAAAAAAAAAAGATTTTCCCTGATATAAGCTTAGATTTATCTAGTATAAAACTTCTTTATTACTCCAGTTTAATCCTTATGTGTAATTTTCTCTTCAAAGAGCCTTGAAATAATCCCAGCACTCGGGAGGCTGAGGTAGGAGGAGCGTTGTAAGTTCGAGGCCGCCTTGGGCTACAACGCAAGCGCAAGGCCGGCCTGAGCTACATAGTGCGACCCTGCCTGAAAAAACCAGGGCCGGGAGTTTGGCTCAGCGGCTTAAGCGCCTGCCCTGGCAAGTGTGAGACTGTGAGTTCGATCCCTGGTGCCGCAAAAAAAAAAAAACAAAAACAAAGAGCCTTGAATTTTCCTCTTTCTTGCTTTTATCAGCACCTTTCTACATTTTGAAAGCAATAAATTTTCATTAACGTGATAATCATGATATTCTATCATTTCCACCTCCCTAACTTAAACTCCTAGGTCAAAATTTGAGGAATTCTTATTTTAAAGAAACTGTAACTGTAGGGGTTGAACATTTCTTTGCAATTAGAAGCAAGTGACATAATTCAAATAGGTTTAAAACTCAGTTCATGTGAAAGATTGAACTCAAACTCATTTATACACTTGTCAAAACATGAGAAGGTCATTTTGATTTTGAAAAAAGCTTTTCAAAGACCTTTTCTGTGTGGGAAGTTGCTTACTAACCTATGAGGAATATGTAATTTGTATTAAATACAGAGTTTCATCCAAGAACTAAGGATAATCATACATCCATTCAATTCTAGACCAGAATTTTTGTCATTTAGTTTAAGTAAGAATGTTCTTGTGGGAATAAGTTATACGAATCAAACAGCATTCAAATATGGAATGAAATTCAGTGTGGTAGTATCATCTGACTCTCTTCATCTTTGCATCAGCAAACACATTTACATTCTCATTTGCCCCTCTTCTGTATTTCAAGACAATACTTCAGGGCACAGTGTAGTAGAAGAAATAAAACAGAATGAATAATAAAGGCAAGGGGTAATAAGAGATGAAAAAGAAAGAAGAGTGAACAGTAGATAACACCTAAAACAATAGCAATGAGAGAATAAAAGACGGGTAATGAAATCATTAGGGTTAAGGATGGTCAGTCTAGAGTATGGTGATAGAGGATATGAAAAATGAAGAAGGCCAAAAGGGGAAGTAATAATGATTAAAATGTCATATATACATGTACCAATTTCTCAGGATAATTGTAATTATTATGTATCATAATCATATACCAATAATACACATACATACATGGAAAATACCAATATATCAATAATATATACATATAAATGGAAAAAATGAAGAGTGCAAGGAAATGAAGAGCAAGTCCAAGCACAATGGAGGGCTCAGAAAGTACAAGGGAAAAAGGATGCCATGTAGCTTAGCATCAAAACCATAAGTGGGCCAGACGTGGTGGCGCAAGCCTTTAATACCAGTGCTGGGGAAGCTGAGGTAGGAGGAGCATTGTGAGTTCGAAGCTGGCTTGGGCTACAATGCAAGTGCAAGACAGGCCTGAACTACACAGTGTGGCCCTGCCTCAAAAAACTAGGGCTGGGAGCTTGGCTCAGTGGCTTAAGTGCCTGTCTGACAGGCACGAGGTTGTGAGTTTGATCCCTGGTGCCTTTAAAAACAAAAAAAAAAAAAAAACCAAGAAAACAAAACATAAGTGGTACCAGGAAAGGGGTTTCTCTAATATGGGAAGTATGGGAGAAATGGGAAAAGTGAAAGAGACAGTAAAGGACACAGAGCAGGGAAATGAAAGTGCTGCTCAGCTTTATATCAGGATATCTCTGTGGCATAATAAGACCAAAATTTGTGCAATGAGAAAACAACACGAACCAGCACAATGACATTGACCAAAGGGAAAAGCAGCATATTTTGAGAATTATGATCTTACTACCAGTTAAGAAATCTCCAAAAAGTTGCTTAATTTTGATGAGCAATTTAAGTGGAAGGAAAGATGACAGAAGGATGAAGCAGGGAAGATCTGGAAGCAAGAAAGTTTCTTCAAGTAAAAGGAGATAAAGTAAATTGGTTTTTGTATTTGTACTAAGTGAAATTTGAACCAATTTGCCTTAAAGCCAACTTTGCCAGGTTGCCCATATTTAAACACAGCCTCTTCCAGTACTTGCTTGTTTGATTTGTTTAAGCTATTGCCCATCTTTTTACTAAATAACTTATTTTAAATGGAAATTAATAACCTAAGCAGTAATATGTTTCATGTGCTGGTTATGTATTTTTCCCCTCATACACACACACACACACACACACACACACACACACACTACCTACCCTTATTTCATATATGCTATGAAATAATATATCCTACCTTTGTTTCTTTGTATGCATGGACGTGAGCTACTTCTGGGCTAGGAGGATTGCAGGAAAGCTCTTGTCTGATCTTCCATAGGGGTGGGAGCCCCTGAAAGATCTAAGGTGGCAAAAAAATAGAGTAGTGAATAAAGAGCCCTGGACCAGGATGGAAGCAAACCAGAGGAAAAGTCCACTTGGAGTCTGGCTAGAAAGATGAACACCGTCACACTACCCCATTTTATTGTATTGGGAAAGGCCACGCACAAACCTAGTCTAGATTTTGAGAGTGAGAAATTAGACTCCATCTCTAATGGGAAGAAGTGCAAAGAAGTTGTGACTCCTTTTAACCCACTGCACCTTATGTAGTCACATACTCGAAAGTTGAACAGAGAGTCATCATCACAATATTAACTTGGAATACTACTTGCATATTCTTTTGAAGACATGATATGTTGGGAATGAGCTTTACAGAATTAGGTAACGTAGAAAAGGGAGAGAGCTACAGTTTTATTTTAACTCGCTTTCATGCTGGGATGCAGATTCTTGTATATCCTATCTGACATGTTTACGCAATTACATAGACTCACACACTTACCAGTCTAGTGCAGATTTCTTGCACAATCCTGTTCAAATGAACTAGGTAACAGTTTTTATAATATGAAAACTGGGAGAGCCAAATAAAAGGCCACTTCAGCTCATTTTAACCTAAGGAAGACACCAATGTTTATTTTATATAGGGTCCATTGATGGGCAAAACAAACAAACAAACAATTCAAGGATCTCAATGATATTTTCATTCAGAGTAGAAGTGGAAAAAGAATTTATGTCTCAGTTAATTCTTGAGAGTAATGTGAGTTATGTAATGTGATAATATTTTTAATACCTCTAGTGTGCTACTGATAGGTCAAAAATGTTGGAGAGAATACTGTGTCAATATTCTATAAGAAAATGTTTAACACACAGTGCAAAGTTCACAGGACTTCCTAAAGCAATGAATCACTTTTTATTTTTTAACTCATTATTAGGATTTGAGGGTTTTTCAAAGTTCAAACATGTATGAGATTCCCTTTTGAATTTTATGTATTATTTTGTGCTCCATGTTAAGCTCTTTTACTCCATTTTGACACATTTCTGCCCACCCTGCCTGATGGTAATGAGGATGAGCTGTGTAAAATACACGTCTGCTTTGCAGCCCGCTCCTGATTAGGCTCTTCCCAGCAGGGCCAGGGGGGGAGGACGCAGTACTGGGGGAAGGAGCACATTCCCTCTTCAGTGCTGCATGCTTGATTCCTGCCCCCACTTTTGCTTCCTGTTCCTGGTTGCCTTTCTGTAGTTCCTTGGCAGTGGCAGTGACTCAAGTTTACCCATTTTCCAAGCTTTAGACTCAGCCTCATCACAACCCCTCAGAGACAATGGCACTAACTTCCCAATGTCTTCTCCTCAGAGGCTGGGATCTCTTCCACAGATGGTAGAGCTAGACAATAGCTCTCACCTAATGATGCTTCAGCCTCAGGGAACAGAGTGTCAGCTCTGCACATCCCCTCCACACTAGTAGCTCCAACTTCCAAGTTTTGACAATTTCATATTTTCCTTTTGAGCTCTACCCCAGGGGTTGTGACTGTTTTCCTAGTTGCAACCACTGTGAACCTATAATGTCCTCTTTTTGATTTTTAGTTATTTGGTACCAGTTGTATTAAATTTTCTGTTTAAAATAATGGATACAGAGTTTGTCTTATGAGTGGGCCCTGATGGATACATATTATTTCCTGTGTGAAATAAATTCAAATTTTTAGGTTAGGACCATTATTATGGAAGGAATTTTGTTAATAAAATGTTTAATGACTTTACCAAACAATTAAAGATTTAATGCTAAGCCTTCCCAACTGCTTCCAGATAATGGAGGAGGACATAAACACTTCCAAATTCATTTTACCAGGCTAACATTCCTGATACCCAACTCTGACAATCACACTCCAAGAAAATAAAATCACGGGCAATAACTCTGATGAACACACACGAAAAATTCTCAACAAAACACTAGCAAATTCAACAGCAAACTAAAAGGATCATACACTACGATCAAGAGGGATTTATCCCTGAAATATATTAATAGCCAGATCAATAACCACATTAACAGAATAGGCTATAAAACGCATGAGAGTTTTAATGACGCAGAAAAATATTTGATGAAATTCAACATCATTTATGGCAAAATAAAATTCTCAACAAGTCAGATATTGATGCAATGAATATAATAATGACTGTATATGACAAACCCACAGCTGAAATTATATGCAGTATCAAGAAGCTGGAAGCTAGTTCTCTAAGATCAGAAATAAAACAGAGATGCTTATTCTCAATATTATTTATATTTAAGACTGTGTTGGATGTCCTAGCTAGAGCAATTAGGTAGGAAATATAAATAAATGACATGTAAATTAGAAAAGAAAATGTTTTCTTTTCTCTGTTTGAAGACTTGATTTTACACACAGGAAACTCCAAAGGCTTCATTAAAAGCTGTTAGAACTAGTAAACAAATTCATTAAAATTTCAAAATACAAAGTCAACAAAATCAGTAGCATTTCTACACACTAACAGAAAACAGTCCAAAAATAAAGAAAACAATACATCTTATAATTGCTTCAAAAATTAAAACAAAGGCAAAATAAAAAGAAACGAATGCAGCCACTCCCCCCAAAACCCTAGAAACAAATGTTGAAAAGTCTATGCACGAAAACTATCAAACATATACTAGAAAAGTTGAAAAAGAAACTAATAAATGGTAAGATATCCCATGTTTGTGAATTGGAAAAATTCATACTTTTAAGAAATACATACTGTCCTGAGTTTGATTCCCAGGACAAAAAATAAATAAATAAAATAAAATTTAAAAAGGCAAAAGAAATACATACTGTCCAAAGTGACTTATAGATTTTATGAAATTTCTATCAAAATTCTAATGATAAAAAATAGAAAAAAAATCTATCTTAGCATTCATATAACACCACAAAAATGCCTGAAAAACAGTATTTTAAAGCAAAAAAACAAAGCTGGTGGTGTTATACTACCTGGTTTTAAAATATATTACAAAGCTACAGTAATCAAAACAACAGTGTGTTAAAAAGGCATACACATGGATCATTATAACACAACAAGGAGCCTAGAAATAAATTCATTCAATTATGGTCAATTGATCTTTGACAAAAATGCCAAGAATAAAATGGTCTGTTCAGTAAACGATTGTGGGAACACATTGGATACTCATATATAGAAGAATGAAATCAGATTCTTAACCATCTCACATATAAAGACAAACTCAAAATGGATTAAAAAGGTATGTGTATGAGTTCTGAAGTCATAGATCTATAAGAAAATCACATAGGGCAAAAGTTTCTTGACCTAAGTCTGGACAATGACTTTTTTGGGGTTTGACTCTGAAAGTGGAGGCTAAAAAGCAAAATCAGACAAATCGTATTGCATCAAACCAAACATTTTCTGCACAGCAATAAGAATGACCAATAAATTGAAGAAAGAACCTTCAGAAAGGAAGAAAATGTTTTCAAAGCATGTCTGAAGAGTTAATCTTCAAACTATATAAAGAATGCAAGTAATGGAATAGCAAGAAAATAAATAACCTGATTAAGAAGTATATAAAAGACTTGAAGACATTTCTCAAAGAAAGGCACACAAATAGCCAATAAATGGGAAAAATTAACATCATTAATTATCATGGAAATGTAAATCTAATCCACAACAAGCAAGATGTCACCTCATACTTGTTAAAATGGCTATATTTAAAAAGACAAAACATAATTTTTTGGTAAGGGTGTGGAGCAAATGAATCCCCTTTTCACTGTTGAAGGGAACATAAATGAGTACAACTTTTATAGAAAACTAGTATGTAATTTCCCCCAAAATTAAAAACAGTGCTATAATGTATTTATTGGGTGCAAATTTGAAGGAAATGAAATCAGTGGGTCAAAGAGATTAACACTCCTGGGTTCAGTTTAGTATTATCCACAATAGCCAAGATATGTAATCAAGCTAAGTGTCCACTGATGGTTTTAAAAAGTGTGAAATGAACACATACAATGAAATGCTATTCACCATTAAAAATAAAAGCAAATCCTGTCATTTACAATATTGATTGGCCTGAAGAACACTATGCTGAGTGAAGTAAACCAGACACAAAAAGACAAATACAGGATGATCTTATTTATATGTGGAATCTAAAAAGCTGAAATCATAGAAAAAAAAGGATGAACACTGGGTGTGGTAGCACACATCTGTAATTCGAGAACTTGGGAGACTTCAGCAGGGAGGTCACTCTAAGTTTCACACCAGTATGGGCTCCACAGTGAGTTCAAGATCAGCCTGGAATACATAGTGAAACTCTGCCTCAATAAAAAATTGAAAATATTTAAAAACAAAAAAAAAAAAAAAGAAAAAAAGAATTAGATGGTGGTTACCAGAGAGTGTAGGTATGGTTGTGGGGATGGGATTGAGGAAGTACTGGTCAAAGGATATAAACTTCCAGTTAAATAGGATGAAGAAATTCTGGAGACCTACTGTTTAGCATGATGACTACAGTAAATAATAATGTATTTTAACTTGAATGTTGCTAGGAGATTTGGTCTTAATGTTCACACTAGAAAAACATATATGATATGATGGGTATGTTAGTTATTTAGCTTCATTTAATGATTTTGCAATGTATACACATAAATCAAAACATCATTTTATGCATGGTAAATATATATTATTTTTATTTGTCAATGTACCTTAATAAAAATCTGACTAAAAAGTAACAAAGGTGATAAAATAGTAACATAGAGTTAATATTGATCAGTTTAAGTGTGGTTTTAGATGTTTAGGATGTATCTACTAGAAAGTTCTAAAGAAACAATTTAAAAATTTAAAAAAATTATATTTGCAACACTTATTTGAAGCACTTTAAGACTTGCTAATACTAAAATCACATATTAAACATTAAAGTAGACTTTTCACGCCAAAATTTGGAAGAACTTTGTACAATTGCTACTTCTAATTAATCTGCTCAATATTCTCATTAATATGATGGGGAGTAAACATTGCATGTATAAACTATGCAAAGATTCAGATTATTCCAAGACATTTCCTGCAAGCAAAGAAACAGAAATCAGATGTGCCATTTAAGTGTAAGTTAAGTACAGGCATGGGGAAGAAAAATACTCACTTTCAGTGATTGCAGAGTCAGATGGGATGTGTAAGAATAGGGGCCATTTAGTTATTCAGGTTCTGAGTAGAAGATGCGGCCTCATCGGACCTCCTGGGGCCCTGTGTTCACTGAAGGGATTATGTGCTGAGACTGATGGCTTTTTCAGACCTGGGACAGAATCCTTCTCCAATTGAGTGACTCTTAATAGTAAACACAGTTAACAGTGCAAGTAGGCCAACCGTAGGTACCAGCCCTGGGTGTTGCTGACTTCAAAGGTGTGAAGTAGAGCCTTAGGCTGGAGGAAGGTGTGGAGAGGGTAGTTGGAAAGTTTTATAAATTACCTAACAGCTTGCATATAAATAGAAAATCTATAGAGGACAAGCAAGAAAGGATTACATCTGCTGTCCCTAGGGAGTACACCAGAGGGGCTGAGCACAGGCAAGGGAGAGAGACTTGTCTTACACTGTCTATTTACTTTTTGAATCACACTTTTTGAATTTTGTGCAATCAATTAAACATTAGGATAAAAGCAAGATTTTCTGCCTCCAATCTCAGTGTTCTTTCCATCATATCCTGCTTCATTGAGTGTGATAAGGACCACAAAATAGATTGAGTCGAAAGAAAAACTTGCCTATGCAAGACTTGCTATGCTGTGTACTATACCGCCTTGCAGGTCTGGTAGAAAGATTGTAGTTGCAGCCACAAAAATCTGTAGACCAAAATGTAGACCCCAAACTCCATGCTCTATGAAATAAACAAATATATATTAAATAATGATAGTCCAGGCCTTAATTCTTCATATGCATTATTTGATATCTTTACTAAGATTACCTATAATATATAGGTGTTATGAGAGTTTTGAAGATGAGAAAATTGAGGTGCAGAAAGGTCGTATAACAAATAGATTAGGTTAAAAAAAAACTAAAATGAAACAGTAAGACTCTGATTGATTTTAAGTTATTTTCCCCAATGCCCACTCTTTTTAAAGGGGACCAGGCTAGTTTCTCCAGTGGTCAAAACAAATGTGTATTGTGGGGTTCAAAGGAGATACAAGTATTATGAAGATTCTATTATTGATGAACTTAAGCATTGTTAAAGATATCTAAGAAAAACATCATGAAGGTTCAAAGGAGATACAGTCTTGGCCTTTAGATGAGTTAGACTTGGTTTCATAAAAACAACAAAAAAAAAGACTTGGATTTAAAATAGACAACCAAAGAATTACTAGGGACTTGAAGTGCAGAATAAATATCATAATTGTTTTCATGATGGTCTGGTATCTGTAACATAAATTGTATTTTAAAAATACTTGTCGGTTGGCCCCTCTGATTAAATCTTTAAGTCACAGGGTCATTTTGGGCACTGCCAAAATGCTAGTTTCTAAAACCCCTTGGGAGGGGGTAGTGCCAAAAAAGGAAATGATCCTCTGTAATTGGCTGAATGACTGAATGTATGGTGACAAGAAAGGAAAGAAAGAAAGCATGAGTGGTCCACTTCTATTCCCCAATGTTCTATCATTTTGTCTTGGCTGAGTTCTGTCTCATTAAAGTAGTCATTTAGTGCTTGACTGTGATTAAAAAGCTGAACACTATTAAATCACACGGTAATACCACAGTAACATTTCATTTTGCTGTACCAGTCAGCTCTAAGTTCAAGGGGGATATTAGGTTGGTTGAATAGCAGGCTCCAGAACCCAAGCCAGCATAGATCCCCTTTCCTTAGTCAAAAGGCTTTCCAAATGGCTCCTGAGGTATTTAGATCCTTTGAAAGGTACTGGGGATTCTTTTCTTTCTTTTTTTTTTTTTTTTTTTTTTTTTTGGTGGCACCGGGGATCGATCAAACTCACAACCTCTCACCTGCCAGGCAGGCGCTTAAGCCACTGAACCAAACTCCCAGCCCAGGCTTTTTGAGGCAGGGTGGCACACTATGTAACTCAGGCTGGTCTTGCACTTGCACTGTAGACCAAGCCAGCCTCGAACTCACAACGCTCCTCCTACCTTAGCCTCCCAAGTGCTGGGATTAAAGGCGTGCTCCTCCACGCCCAGCTCATGCACTGGGGATTCTAAAAACAGTGAAGATTTACATTACCTGAAAGATCCATTCATATCTGTTTTAAACATTAAGGCTTCAGATAAGATTTCTTTATTATATATTGTTTTCTGTTTATAGTATGAACTTGAAACTGCACATTATTGAAATACATTCTTCTTGTTGCAAGACTTGGAAATTCTGAGCCAGCCTGGGCATGTTTCACACACACTACAAACATGGATACGTGAGTTTGTCAGCAATAGCAAGGTGGGATGGAGAGATGGAGGATGAACGAGACCCTACTAGAAAAATGGGAGCTTTGCCAGGGTGTGCTGGGATGACTGTGAAAGGAGATGCACTGTATCATGTGGGCCTCCTTTCTCCTCCCCTGTAAAAGGAGGAATTTGAGAAAGATGACCTTCACTCCTCCAGCTCTGTGCTAGCTAAGTACTGAGCACTCTCTGATTAATCACTCTGCTATTTATTTCAGTTATGTGGTTAACTATTTTGGACAATTAAAAAGGCTCTATTTGATGGGAATCTGTAAACTGTACTGAAAAACTTACTTCAACTTGTGAATGACTAGAGTTGTTCAGCACAAAGTACAGTGATTTCTCCAGTAGCTCAATATAATCTATGATAAATACATTCTCCAATATAAATGTTACAATGTGTGCCTATATAAGTGGGTGAAAGTACAAACTTTGCTCTGACCAGAACATTTATTCTTACCCTTTCAAAAGATTGGTGTTAACAGCTAGAAGATGACCTGAATATGATGATATGGAAATCTATCTAGACTTGTCCATCTATGTATATATGAAAATACAATTTGTAGAATTATTTTTCTGTTCTGTGATGTGATATATGTACATGACCATGTTACTGATGTGCTTAGCTATTATTGTTATCTTACAGGCACATGGCAAAAAAAATCCTACCTAACAAACCATTGAAGGCTTTATTCTTCTCAATGGGTTAAGCTTGATTACTTTTAAAAACTGACCATACATTATACACATTATTGAGCACCCACCTTTTCAACAGTTTCTGCTATGTGCTAGACACTATTAAGGACAGTAGTTATGGCTGTGCATCAGATAGACACAGTCCCTGTACACTAATTAATGAACACACAGTTATATAAACAGCAAAATCAATTAAATATGATCCATAAAGTGGAGATCGATAAAATAAATACTGGACCCAAGTGTGATAAGTTATTGACATTCTGGAGGAAGGCACGTGCAAAGGCAAGGGTTTAGTAGATGAAAAGGGGTTAGCCTTGTAAAGGGTCTGAGAGTTGGAAACAAGAGTGATTAAGACACAGCAAACAGCCACATGTCAAGACCTACAGGTGGAGCAGTCCATGGCATATTGAGAAAACTCAAGTTGAAAGAACTAGAAGGTTGAGTCTGAAGAAGATGTGACCATGTGGGACCAGAAGAGTGTGGAGAATCCAGTTTATGCACACCTTTATAACTGGATTTTACCCTAAAAAGTTATTTATGAGATTGAAATGTTTAGCCAGAAGAATAATCTGATTTGTACTTGTCCAATTTACTTTACCTTCAGAGTGAAAAATGGATTACTAGAAAGCAAGACCAGAGGCAGAGTGACAAGCTAAAAGAGCATGACTGAAATCCAGGTGAAGAATTACAGTTGTATTAACGAGAGTAGTAGAAAAGAGGCTGACCAGGAGAGAGCTTATTCAAAAACTTTGCAGATGTTGGCATTTACTTAAAATATGTAGACTAAGGGAAAGCGACAATAAATGGAAGGTACTCTTGTTTCTTATTTGGATAGTATTACCTTTCAAGGCAATGAGGAGCAAAATATTAGCACCAGATTTGGATGGAGGGCAGGAATGTGATGAATTAGTTTAGCTTAAGACACATTGTACTTTGGATACATATGGGCTATTCAAAAACAAATGGCTACTTGGCCATATTATGCTGGAATAAAGCTCAGAAGAGAAATTTGGGCTGAAGATAAAACAGGCACAAATATCATCAGCCTGATGGTATCTGAAGCTGTGGATTATGAAAACAATGATTAGAAATAAAACTGAAGTTGGTCAAAAACAGAACACTGACCAAGTCCACATTTTAAGAGATGAGTTGGGACATAAGAAGATATCCAGGAATGCAAAGTCATAGAAACTGAAGAGAAGCGGGTAATTTAAAGAGGAAAGAATGGCATTAGTTGATGTAGAGAAGTCAGATAAGGGGGGCTTGGGAAACACCCACTGGATTTAGCAAGCAAGTCATTGGTGTCCCTTGTGGAAGTTTTCACTTGAGTGCTGGGGATGGAAGCCAGATTACATGGGTTGAAAAGTGACTGGAAACTGTGACTGTGGTGACAGCTGTGTAGAAAACCATTTCAAGAAGTTTGGCTATTAAGAGGATAAGAGAGATAGGGTGAGAGTTGAAAGAAGTGTATCAGGTCAAAAATGTTTTAGAAGACACTTGAACATGTTTATATGCTAACAGAAAAAGCCAATAAAGATAAAAGAGCAGTGGGAGGAGGTCTCTTAGGAAATAGCAAGGGGGCTAAAGGCTCCCATGCACTCGTGAGCCTCAGCCTTTACCAGGAAGGGGCAATCCCTGCAGGTCACTGAAGGAAGGTGCGAATGTGGTCCAGGCAGACACCAGTCGGGTAACCAAGGCAGTGTGATAGGATCCCAGTCCTCTTTCAGTCTGGAGGAGAAAGAGAAAACCTATGCAAATCATTCTATTACTCAGCAGAAACTGAGTGACAAGAAAAACAGTAAGTCAAAGGCATTGAATGGTAGATTCCAGACTAGAAATGCTTCTGTTTGGTGATGGAGTAGAATCTTATCAAAGAGGTGAAACTGAGATTTGTCTTGAAGTACATGAGGAACTTGGAGACGCAGGTCTTATATAGCAAGAGACTGGTTTCGGGAAAGAAAAAGTATCAGTAAAGTGAAGGTCATGGTTAGGGAATGGTGAATAGGAAACATCTGAATGAAATATGAAATGTGGAATCATAGGTGGTACCTCTCAAAACGTAAGTTAGAGCTGTTGTTGAGGAAAGCCATGCAAGTCAGATCAAGGAGTTTGGATTTGTTTCTAGCATACAGTAGGAAGTTACAGATGGTTTCTTGATATTTAAAAAGTGGAATATCTGATAATTAGAGAGGAATGACAACATATCTGAAAATAAAGGCACAGAAAATGTAAGCAATTGTTAGCTATTGACTAACAAATGAAGGGGTAATTGGATGGAGGAACAAAAAAGAAACACAGACTATCATTCTCACACTGGAGTCAAGGGTTTACATTGTCTTAAGTCTACCATCTGACTTTCGTTCTACTGTTTGGGCCACACATCAACTCTGTTCTCATTTCTGTGACAAACTGGCCAATGATCCTCTAGTAGACAGATTTAGTTGTCCAGCTTTAAGACTGGAAAACTAATTTCTAGACTTTTCAAAGTATAAAGATTTTATAAGTAAAATTTACAGAGTGTGAACAGCTTTTGTTCTTGATATTAAATTAAAACCTAATGTTTTAAACTTCATTTTTGCAAATGACTTAAAGGAAAATGCTACATTCTATGTGAGTTTTTGAGAGCCTTACTTAGTTCATTTGCAAAATTGTACTAAGTAAATAGTGAAGGAATACTATTTTCTCTCAAAACTTTACAGAACCTTTTGTTCCTTTGTGAGGGCTCTGTAAAAACACTTCAAGAAAATATTAAAACTATTCCAATTTAATTTTAAAAATTTCCCTCAGCTTTACCCAGACCAAAAACAAAAAAAGAACTGCAGTATTTTTAATGATATCATGGTGAACCTTACTTGCTTTCTCCAATACATACTACTTGTTTTTCTAATTATTACCTCAAAGACTATGTTGAGTGACTGACTTCTCTTTGTAATATGTGGAGGAAGGCTGTCATTGAATTGGAGGTTTGAGGCCTCCAACTAAAACGCTTTTATACTGCATCATGAATTTGCTTCCTCAGTATTGTATCCCTGAGAGATAATGCTAGTATTTATTTCCCAATCATATTTAATTATAAAGCATAAAATCCATAAGAGGCTATGTAAATACTTACACACATATTAATTATAAACATTATAGTAAAAAATAAAAAAGTACTCAAGAAGCTGTCTTAAGTATATTAAACTATGGCAAACTATAAAAATTTCAGTTAACAAAGAAATTTGTATCCTCATGACAGCAACAGCAAGCAGGAATGAAATTCAGTGTGCAAGTCTACTATGCCATGTGTATTAGGTAATAATAAAATACACACTTTAAATACATTTGCATGTACTGGACAAGAATGTGTGAAAACACAATGATATTGTTTCTTTGAGAACTTGACACTCACATTTAATCTTTGTGTATCTTTTTCCACAATTGATGTTTTTATTTTAATCTTTTTGTCAGACATTTTATGTTTAAAGTCTTATTTGAATTTCTAGGAATTTTTATTTCAGACTTATTAAGCAAAGTATTCTGATTTTGAAACATTTTTTAAAGTAATGTACTTTCATTAAAACTGAAACATACAAAAACAAAGTTTAGAAAAGACCCAGCTACTGAAACAGCTGAAGTCTTAATACTAATGCAAATACTTTCAGAATATAGTCAAATAACATGCATTTCAAATATTAATGTCATTTATACTGAATGAAAAATTAGGAAAGTAAATGGAAAATAATTATTTATCTTTTTTATGATTTAATTTTCATTGGGGAAGTTTTTGTAATAGGTCGCCATCATTTTTGTTCTTTTGAAACAATAGTTCCATCTAGTGGACATTTTATTTAGAACAAATCTTTGATTCTAAATGTTAAAGTTGTTTCTTTTAGCAAAAGTCCACGTTAAAGAAAAAAAAGAATAGCAGAGATAATTTGTTTGAAGTATGAAATATACAACAAGGCAGAAATCAAATGAATAAACTGAAAAAAAAACAAACAAACGTATTCACCTGAAAAATTAAACACTTTCATACATTTAGGAATGGACCGGAAATTTGGCAAAAATTAGGCTAAAAA
Source organism: Dasyprocta punctata (assembly GCA_004363535.1). Classification (NCBI taxonomy): domain Eukaryota; kingdom Metazoa; phylum Chordata; class Mammalia; order Rodentia; family Dasyproctidae; genus Dasyprocta; species Dasyprocta punctata. The sequence goes on along the minus strand of RJWM01001500.1, from coordinate 6,822 downwards.
TTTTGTAAAAACATTGCTAAATCCCTCCCTTGAAGTCTTACTACCAAGCTGCTGTAATAAAATCAGTGTGGTATTGGTAAAAACAGACCTGAGGATCAGTGGAACAGATTAGAAGATGCAGATACAAACGACAAACACACTCAGTCACTTTATTTTTGACAAATGGGCCAAACATGTTCACTGGAAGAAAGATAGCCTCTTTAATAAATGGTGCTGGAAAAACCGGCTCTCCACATGCCAAAGACTAAAACAAGACTATGTCTACCACCACGCACTAAACTAAAGTGAAAATGGATCAAAGATCTAAATATTCAAACCGAAACACTAAATCTACTGGAAAAGAAAGTAGACAGAAATCTTTAAGACAGAGTAGGCTGAGACTTCATGAACAAAACCCAAACAACGTGGGAAGCACTGCAAAGAATCAACAACTGGGATCTCATCTTATTAAAAAGTTTTACACATCAGAAGAAATCACCTACAGAGTAGGAAACAATTTTAGCCAACTTTCCTTCAGATAAAGGACTTCAATCTAGAACATATAAAGAATTAAAAAACATCAGATCCTCCCCAATTCAAAGACCTAATCCAAAAATGGACATCTGAGATGAATGTACACTTCTCAGATGAAGAAATGCAAATAGCAAATAAATATATGAAAAAATGCTCAACATCATTGGTCATTCAAGAAATGTAAATTAAAACAAAATCGAGATTCCATCTCATCCCAGAAAGACTGGATAGTATCAAGAAGTCAACCAATAACAAATGCTGGAGGGACTGTGGGGAAAAAGGAACTCTTCTCCACTATGATAGGAATGTAGACTGGTGCAACCACTGTAGAAATCACTGTGGAGATTCCTCAAAAAACTAGGATTAGAGGTCCCATTAGACTCAGTTATTCCCCTTCTGGGTATTTTTCCAGAAGAATGAAACACATTATACAGTGTTATATGTGCACCCATGTTTATAACACCACAATTTGTAAAAGCTAAATCTTGGAAACAATGCAAATGCATATCAGTTGAGGAATGGCTAAAAAAGATGTGGTATTTTCATACACATCTTTCAGCTATAAAGAAGGATAAATTTGAGACATTCATAGGTAAATGAATGCAACTTGAGGCCACACTCATAAGTGAAACAAATCAGACATGCATGTATAAATACTGTATTGTCTCCCTAGTGTGAGAAACTGAAAGAGTAAATATGATCCTAACTGTCCAATAGACATTGAGAAAAGGGAAGAAGCTTCTCAAAAAGAAACAATGTCTGAGACAGGGGAAAGGAGAAAAGAAGAAAGGACAAAGAAAAAAATATATACACACAAGCAAGATAGCTAAGATAATTATACTACTAATTTCCATTAATTCGTTGAAAAGAACAGTTTTTGTTTATATTATTTGATCAATTTTTTAGGCCTAGATCTTGTAATATGAGCAAATATTTTGAAGATAACAATATGCAATATGTTAACCACTATTAACCTATTATCTTGTATTGAAATTTTTGAATCTTTGTTTTTATTTTTTTCTCTCTAAAATAAAAAAAAAATTGCTAATAATTTATCACATAAAGAATCAAGCTAGATAGCTCAGACCCTAGAGTGACTGTCACCAGAAGCAAAATACAACTTGTTTTAAAAATATAGTTGGGTCAAAAGCTTTCAAAATGCAGACTAAAAGAGATTGTTCACTCATATATACATTTTATCAAGAGTACTTATTAGGCTTCAATTATGTGTCAGTTTCTTTCTAACACCTGGTGATAATAGCAACTGCTTTTGTTGTATACTTTAAGAAACACCATGTATTAATAGAGGTAGTAGTCTAAAATGACTCACTAGAGAGATTAAGAAAAACTTGACTTCTGATAGTGGCTTTAATTTGCAATATGATAGCAAAATAGCCAATCAATTCAGATATTTAATTCAAATACTAGTCATCATGATGATTCTAAGTATAAACATGGTTGGATTCTTAAATTTAATTTTGTTGAGTGCTGATTCTAACTACATTATCTCTAAAAGCAGACTGAAGGCCTTCAGTGTAAGTTTCTGTACACTAACGTGAACCTGAAACAATAGTTTTTATTGTTAGGCTGCTTGTCATGAAATTAAAACCTAAACATACTGTGAAATAGATCTAGAATTAATTTTATTTTAAAAGACCAAATGGTTGATTGGAACATTGTTTACTTTTATTTTGGTTCAAAATAAAAATGATTAAGCTCTTAGAAAATGTTTTAAGATGTATAGATTGGGTTTTCAGATGCAAGAGTGCTTGGATTGAGGCAGGACGTTTCTGGATCTCTTACCTTTTCAACCGCTGGATGGTGACTGAATCGGCAGGGCTGAGAATATACAACCTGAGTTCCAGGTAGTCCCAGTATACCTCTGTGCCCTGGCATCTCTGTACCTCTTCTGCACGTCTTGGGGGCAATTCTAAGGCTTCCCAATGGTGGTTCTGTGTTTAGGCTTATGAAGTAGAATCTCTCCAAGGATTCCCATATATCACAAAAGACCACTTTGCAATTATAAAACTGTAGTTCATTCACATGGTTCTTGAATGTCTTCTATTTAAGCTTCAAAAGTTAAGAATTCTTGTCCTCTCACTGGATGGACTTATCATTTAAGTCCTTTTACACATATGAGCTACAAAGTAACTTAGCCATGAAGGATCTTGAATTCAGAAAACATATTACATAATGATTTTTCTCCAGAGTAGATTATACAACATAGGTCTGAAGGTAAATCTGCTAAAATAAGACTTTTTGAGAATAAAATGTCAAAGATGTAATAAACTGAGGGATGATACATTGATCCATGTAAGCGATTGTAACAAAACTCTTAAGAGCTGTTAGGGGGAAAAGAATAAAACCCAAACATGTGACAATGGGAAGACAAAAACAGTTTGATTACAGTAAAAATCTAGTGGCTGAAATATGTAGCATTTTGGAATGACAGAAAAGACTAGCAATGATTATTCTCTTACAGTGTGTTGGACATGATACTAACTTCTTCACTGCTCTCTCTCCTATGTTCATAACATTAATAACCATTTAATGGGTGGAGAAGCTGGGGGCAGAAGAGTTAAATTGCTTGCTCAAGTTCTCACAGAATACAGAAGGCAGAAATGGCACTGGCTGCCTGGGTTCAAAGCCTCAGCGTGCTCTACTTCACCAATAAAACTGTTTTTAACTTTTAGAAGAAATGCTCATAAGTGAAACACACAAAAAATTGCTTTATGGAAAGTAGCTTGACACCATTGAACTATTCTGTAGAAGAACTTTACCCTTCATCACAGTTTATTCACTCCAGCCGTGAGGTGGAAAAAACCCAAGTATCCATCAACAGGCGTTCAATCAAAATGAAATACATACATGTGGTGGAATATTATTCAGTCTTCAGAAAAAGTGGTCTTTTTTAGTTTTACTTCACTTGCTAAGTTATTTATTATCTGCCTCTGCTACAAGACTGTAAAATTCATAAGGGCTCACTTATCATTGTACACAAGAATACACTCAAAAGTATACCTGGGATACATAAAATGTTTGTGAACAACAATCATTTTCATGAATAAACTGTGATGAAGGGTAAAGTTCATCTATTTTACCATGAAAGTAATGATATGTAGTCTACATATAATGAAGCAAACTATTTTACTTCATTCCCTGGTAACATTATAAATTGCACTGTTACCAAAAACTTGGGAAAGTGCCTCTCAAGTTACTTCAAAGGGAAATTTCAAAGATATTCTAAGTGGAACTATCGGGAAACTCTTCATTTATTTGCAGAAATAAAATTACCTTATTAGGACTAGCACACAATCATGACAGCTAAAACTTGGTGGTGACTCAGTGGTGACCAGGGGTATAGATAGTCATCCCGGGGTCTCTGGATGGGTAAGACTGGCTCCAGACTGATGAAATGAGGTTGGAGGTTGACCACAAGTCTGCTTCAAGACTCGCAGTTGTGTGTGAGCTCAGTGAACCTATTACAGAAGACAGGGGTGGGTGTGTCCTCTGTTATTGTATCTCTGATAGGCAGGACTTTGACAGAGTTAGATTACAGGACTCTTCCAGGGTCTGCAGTCAGGTCTGTGCTTAGTGATTCTGTTAGGGATGAAGATAGGTGTAGCTCATCCTGGGTCCTTTGGCAGATGAGGCTGACTGTAGGATCAGAGCTAAGAGGAGCTGAACCCAAGTCCATAGGAGGTGGGAATGTTTTCTGCCTTCAGCAAGGATGGTGCTCAATGAGCCTATGCCCAAAGTGTAAGCTGTCTTCTCAAAGCATCTCTCTTTGGGCTTAAGCTTCTCTGGGATTTCACAGTTTTGCTCACCAAAGGTTCCATACACTAAATGACGGGTGAGATACAGCACCATTCAGAAATTTACCTTAATGGAAGAAGATTGATCATAATGTTAGGCAAAGCTGAGTGGGTGAGGACAAATGGAGGATATGAAAAACATAGACAAGTCTGAGTTTTCCATTAAATTTAACAAGATAACTAGGTTTCCTACAGAGAACTTTGAGGACACATGCATTATAAATTTGTGCTACTTATATCTCTGAACATGGCACTCTGCATTTGAACAACACTCTCAGTTGGAAATAGGGACAAAGAAAATGGAAAGAACAGAGGTCCTGGTGTTGTCCACAAGCAGGTCTGGGAACCCATATGGACTTTTCTCAAATCAAAAGAACTACCACTGGGATACAGCAAGTTACCTCTCACCCATGCATTATTTAAACAATTATTTCAGCCCTTCGAGATTAAGTGGTTTATTTAGTCCCAAATATATCACTGAGATAATTGGAAACAGAAATTGCTCTTGTGTTCCATCCTCCCCTCTTTGACTGCTAAACACCTTCAGGAAACAGGTTTCACCCAATGATCCAGTAAATGATTCAGGACTTTAATGGAGTATACATGTATTAGTTCAGAGGTTTCCAGTATATATCGATGAGTGTCTCAGTTTTTCATTAGTCAGTATTATTCATAGATTGGTATAATCATATGGAACCTTCAGTTTGCAAACTAATTTGGTGGGGTGGTATTTTAAATGGGATAAATTTCACATCACATTGTTGGATCTGAAAATAAAATCACTTAGACGCTGAATGAGTACCACAGGAAAACATTAGCGAGTCTGATTAGGAATGCTGCTGGAAGTAGCTGTGGAGGGAGGGTGGAGCTCAGCTCCTTAAGAGCAAGGTTGGGACTATTGAGTTAGCGTTCAGCTCCTCTCATTAAAAGAGACTTAAATGAAGACTCCTGACTGCGAAGGGGAGGCCAGCCAGGCTGGGTGAAGGAGGAGGCTTCTGCTAACAAGCCTGGTATGGGGCCTTACACAGAAAACTAGCACAATCGACATCCTTTGTTGTTTCTACATGGACTGATGTATGGGGGAGAAGGCCCTGATGGGTTAGTTAGGGATATCCCTAGAAAAGGAGCCAGATGGTAAAATAAAGACTAGCTGAGATCAATGTGGCATAGCCTCTGTAGCACCCTTTAGTATGGCTGGGTCTTACTGGGAGAAGAAACATTTGTTTGTTCCCTTTCCAGTTGTATGCTGTGCTTGTGCCTTGTGAGTATCTTGAATGTGCCCATATAAATGCAAAAGGGTAAGACCGATGTAGAGTGTTAACTGGACACACAAAGGGACCTCAATTAGCCCACTTCCCATGATGTCAGTATTTTGATGGTGCCATTCTCTACTCTGTATATGGGGTGGAAGTAGGTAACCACAACGCCCAGATGATCTGAGCAGGAAAGACACACATGAGCCTCTTTAGTCAAGCAACGAGTGTTCTTTTACACATTTTTTGAGTTCTACACCTTATATTTTTAGTATCTGAGTATTTGGGAATTTTTAAACATGGAGGATTGCCTGGTCCCCACCTTATTCTTTGCTATGTGACCTTCAGAGAGTGTGCTCACCAATGAGTCCAAGGAAAATATCATATCCAATTCTGGATAGTCATTATTGCACGATTATTCTCATGAGTAAAGTTTGAGGAAATGATACATAGATTTGAGTCTCCCTTTTTAGATTAAATATTTTAAGATGCAGAACCAGCAATATTGAATTTGGCAAAAAAGTGCAGGATAAGGGGCAGGGAGTGGGGAGATATGAACAGTGATGGAGAGACATTCTGGGTCCATCTTATTATATCAGAATTTTTGTTGCTCTGAAGAGTTACCTAGAAAGTTTTGTTTAGTGTGTCAGAGCAACACAGCTGACTTTTTCGAACATCTATTATCAACCTTAAGAATGTACTGATTCTTGTTTTTTAAAATAAGAATTCCTACCATATGTTTGGCATCTGCAATGTAGTTTTTCCTCTCTGTCAGTACCCGAAGTTCAGTGATCTGAGGCCGATTCATTTGTAAGGCCCTAATGGTCTTGGTTTTGGTTTTGTTGGGTAATATTGTGTTCAACCATTCAGCACATTTCCTTTCTTTTATTTCAGTATGTTTCTATGAAAAACTTACTGTCAAGGTTGCTTATTTAGGTTGTTTAACAACCTTCAACATTTGTTTTGTCAGTCTTAGGAAAGAAACATGCTGAGTCACAGCAGACATGACATTTTTCATTGCCTAACTAGTGTGCTTCTCAAGATACAGGTATCATTACTAACCTGGTTCTACTCAAACCTAAGTACTTATAGAGGGAAGACTTACCATTGTCACCACTACCACTAGAACACTGTCAGAGGATAGGACAGTTCTGAGTTTTCAGTTCAGAAACAAGGTCTTGCCGGGTTTGTGGTGGTGCAAGCCTGTGACTCCAGCACTCGGGAGGCTAAGGCAGGAGGAT